>JAWNNQ010000537.1:0-13324 GCA_035044765.1 Leucophenga montana
GGAGTTTTTTTCTTCAAGGACAGGACAGGAATCACTGAGACTATGGAGAAGTCACTTCTCTAATCTACTTGGGGGCGATGAAGAGAATAATACCGCCGATAGAGAAGCGTACATATAACCACCAATTGATGATGACTCTCTTGTAGAGCAACCGGATTATAACGAGGTCGACTCAGTAATTAAAAAGCTGAAGAATAACAAAGCAGCAGGCTCCGATGAGTTGCCAGCTGAGTTATTCAAGACCGGTGGCGAAGAGTTGGTAAGACGTATGAACCGACTCTTATGCAAAATATGGTCCGATGAATGCATGCCCAACGAATGGAATCTCAGTGTTCTTTGTCCTATCTTCAAGAAAGGAGACCCCGCTGTCTGCGCGAACTACAGGGGAAAAAGTCTCCTTTCAATAGGATCTGTCCCGCGTACTGTGTAAACGGCTGGAGCCATACACGAATGCACTGATAAGCCAGTATCAGTGAGGCTTCAGACCAAAGAAGTCGACCAGTGACCAAATTTTCACTTTACGCCAAATCCTGGGGAAGACCCAGGAGTACAATAAAGACACACACCACCTATTTGTCGATTATAAGATAAGAACGAAGTTCTTCAACGCCCTATCTGAACTTGGTATCCCAGCAAAGATCGTTCGGCTTTGCATTATGACGCTGTCACACACCCAAAGCGTCGTCAGAGTAGGAAAGAACCTCTCCGAACCCTTTAATACCAAGAGAGGTTTCAGACAGGGTGATGCTTTATCGTGTGACTTTTTTAATTTCCTGATAGAGTACAGTCTACGCCAATGCCCATACGTAGAACGAACGGGCACGATCTTCCATAAAGAAGTGATGTTACTCGCATATGCCGATGACATAGACATCATAGGCATCAACGAACGGCGAGTAAGCAGGGCGTTCTCGTCACGCCTCATGGGACTAGACGAAGTACTTGGTGTCCATCAGCGCGTCTTGGACGGTATGTGAGTGTGGAGAATTTCGACTTCAATGTTGTAGAAAACTTCGTCTATCTGGGAACAGAAATTACCAGCGACAACTATGTTAGCCGAGAGATCAGACGAAGAATCACGCTTGCTAATCGCTGCTACTTTGGGCTCAGCAAGGTGGACGGTGTCAGATAGGACGTCCGAGCTTAAGATGGCAAGATCAGGTCTATGATGACCTGAAGAAGCTCCTGATTGCCAGCGACTGGCGCCGGCGCGCACTAAACTACACCGAATGATGCGCTTTCCTACGTGCGGCGTTGACCGCTAGACGGTTGTAGAGCCACCTAAGTAAGTGAGTAAGTAAGAAATACTTCTCTATCGGCGGCATTGTTCTTTTTATCGCCTCCAAGTAGGTTAGAGCAATGAAACAAATTCTGAGCTTAAAACCTTTGTACTAGTATCGAGGAGTTTTAACATCTAGCTCTCGTTGAGTATTGGGGCGTGCGGCGTGAATCATTTTGACCCTAGTGCGTAATTTGGCAGCAATGGTCCGATCGATGTTGGAACCACTTATCGTTCGCACGTCCAACTCGCTCGATGCGTACTTTCCGTTCAACACAACTTGATCAATTTAATTACATCATCGATGACATCCAATTCATTGTAGCCGAACTCTATTGAATGCAGGCTTACCAGGAACAGCGAGACCTTCTGTTTTTATTGAGTTTATTAAGCCCGGTAGTAGCAAGGCCAGTATCTAGTGATGTTAGCATTAGCTTATTATAAATAAATAAATAAATAGCATTAGTTTTATGGCTCAGATGATATGTTCCAGTAGACAAATGTTGTCGGCATATGAGAGATGGCTTAGAAAGCATTGCTAATTTACCATTGTATTCCAATACGTCATACTCCATTGTGGACTATAGCATGGAAAACGCCATTGTAATTTTCTTTACCAAATACAACAATTTTGTTTGGGACACCCCTTATAAACAGAGCCGCATAAATGTAGACTTGGTTTTGAATTAACTCAACGCACTTTTTGGCTATTATACGCAATCAGTTGATGTCGCAGATGGGGTCGCTTGCAGAAGTGGAAAGTGTTGTGGGAATGGCTAAATAACGATTCTTTTGGAAACAGCCCAAACAGCTCAAAAAAGTGAGTTAGGACACATATCTCCTAGGTAGGCCACGGAGCTTCCGTGGTGAGCAAATTGTGAGAAGGCAACCACTCCCCTCAATTAGGGGTTGGTGCTTTGGGTTAGGTTCCCATCACCGCGAAACAACATTTACCAGTGATCAAGATAATCAGCTGGTTGATGCCATCGACATATTTAACATCACATCACCGCAATACAGGAAATGCTATGGATAGGACAGGGCATTTAAAAAATAATCCTGTGGAATCTATTATAGTTGCCATGCGAGGCAGCATGGATGCGGTTTCGTGGTTAGTTGAAAACTACACAGTTTGGTTTCCAGTTTCATACCTGTGGACGAGCCTCTGGCCGCGATGCGTACCAAGCCTAAGTTCTTCAACATTAGCCTGATTTGCGCACACGCCCCGTCAGAAGTCGCAGAAGATGCGGCCAAAGATCAATTTTACGAGCATATCGAATGTCTGTACGAGCGCTGCTAACTCACGATATAAACACCGTGCTTGGCGATTTCAACGCCAAAATTCGAAGGGAACGAATTTTTGCCCCAACAGTGGAAAAATTTTGCCTTTACAATAGCAGGTCACAACATGGTAATCAATAGTATCAGATTTCCACACCTTAAGATATACAAGACTACTTGGCGCAGTAATGATCAAAACACACGTAATCAAATTGATCATGTTGATTATATAATGATGTCAGCATTAGCTTATTATAAATAAATAAATAGCATTAGTTTTATGGTCCCAGCATCGACTCAGACCACTACCTTGTGGCAGCCAAAGTACGCACCAGGCTCTCCATGATGCATTCCGCACTGCCCAACTAGACGGCCGAAAGGTGCAAACACTACAATACCGCCTAAGCCTTTTCAGCCGACTGATCTGGGAGTTCTCTCTGGCTTCTAAAGATATATGTGAGCAGTGAAGACATATCTCCCACTCTGGATACGGCTACCAAGGAAGTCATTGGTTATACCAGACCAAGTGGATTGATGCCAAGCTACTACCATTCTAGTGGAGAAAAACGATCATAGTTATGATACCAAAACCTGGAAAGGAAAAATCACAGGCCACGTTCTATAGACATATAAGCCTACTTTCTTGTCTATTCCAGACCCTTGAAAAGATTCTTCAAATAACAAAAACCTCGTTCCCTCTAACAAATTGTGGTTTTTCGAGCAGGTAATCGAACAGTAACGCAATTGTTTGCCATTTCAGACCCCCACTTTCTCCTGATAACACTTTGTCACAATTTTGTATAGCCATCATAGTAACGTAACACACAAAATGTTTATGCAAATGCAATCTATAAGGTACAACAACACA
Source organism: Leucophenga montana (assembly GCA_035044765.1). Taxonomy (NCBI): domain Eukaryota; kingdom Metazoa; phylum Arthropoda; class Insecta; order Diptera; family Drosophilidae; genus Leucophenga; species Leucophenga montana. The sequence continues at coordinate 3,429 of JAWNNQ010000537.1, forward strand.
TAAACAATCGATCCAATAAGAAATACAAACATGTACAATTTTCCATCCAAATGCAATTTATTTTTTATTGGTGCATTGAAATTTGTTTCAAAGCCTTGTCTTTTGTGAAAGAATGCCCAAACCAGAAACATTTTCTTAAAAACTTTATTGATTTATTGATAACAATTCTAGAGTACCAGAAGGTAGCGTTCTCGGTCCGATGTTATATGCTCTGTACACATCAGATATACCAAAATATCACATACTCACAACACCAACGCAGATCACCACAATCTTCTCGAGGATTGGCTTTCCAACTGGCCTATAAAAGTCAGTGAGCAAAAAAAAAAAGCACGTTACATTGACGCTTAAAAGAGTTACTTGCCTAATGCTGACTCTACACAACATCGTCATACCACTGACCAATGACCTCTTGCATCTCGGTGTTCTCCTAGTAAGGCGACTCATTTATCGTAGACACATTCAAGCCTAGAAAACACGAATAAAACCAAATAGCCACTAATCGCAGTGTGAATATTCACAATGGTCTATAAATCTACAAGATTCCTGACCAAACACTACTCAGGAGAAATTATCTCCCATCCCAGTGAAAAGTTCTTAGATCCGCTAAATTCAGGAAAGAGTCCAACTTTTAATGTTAAGGAGAATATCCAATAAATAATATTAAAATGAAAATGAAAGAAGATTACATACTTTGGTTTGGTAAGGACATATTTCTGAACTAGCTCACAACTAGTCGAAGCACAATAAAAAAAATTGTTCTTCAAATTATCTACAAAATGTGCACGTTATACGTTCCGTACAATGTGCTTCAATCAAGAACAGTTTAAAGGTTGGGTTTAAGGACTCAAGATCAGATTTAACATGAAAAAAAGCGAGGCTACTCGACGTGGCGATACCTTACACCTGGCCTAACACTATTTTTTTTAATTAATGTTTTGCTTGGAGACTATATGTATATTATAGTAGTCCTATTTGGACATATGTGCGATACTTAATTAACAACAAGTTCAACTAGCTCAAAAGCTAAGTTAACAACAAGAACAATTAACTTTGCATACAAAAGCTCAAAAATATGGCCGTACACTTTGTATGGAATACAAGAGTCTTAATATCCAAAGGTTCTATCTCAAAAAACATACAAGATTTTCATGTTTTTACGGACGGGCAACCAACATTTCACTGTTCAATGGCAAAAACCTTTTGTTTACTCTATCCAGTTTCCAATTTGACATCTAATTTTGTTTGACCAAACGTGTTCCATTTTCATCTTGTCTCATTTTATCTCATCTTGTTGACGTGGCAATGTAGAACTGCCACTTGTCATGTTTTTCATGTACCATCAAAAGCAGCTGATGAAGCCGGTAGTTGTATTTGAAAGTCAACATAACAAATTTAAATTATTTATAAAATAATCTGTGTCGCGTACTATCACATAAAAAAGTTAATTTATGAATAACTGGAAAGTGGGGTGTATGAGAGGTTTTCGTTTTATTCAAACGGAATACAAGTATTCTGGACAAATTTTTATGTTTGTGCTATTTCTTAGTGGGCTGTTGAGTAGACACGGTAGAAAGTGTTGCTGCTGATCGACCTATTTAAAGTAATTCGATCATTTATGTTACGATTGCTATAAAAATAGAGATTGTTATAGAAACGATGATGTACATTTTGCATAGGTCGGAATTTCAAAAAAAAAATATTGATGGAAAAGTAATAGTCGCGCTATTTCTCTGCCTTCCATGCGGCTCAGTCATGATGCAGACTTACGTGTCATATTTCCCTGTTTGAGGGAGCCACTCTACGTTAAACTCTATTGCACACACTTCCATCAGATGCTTTAAAGATCGTCCATCGCGCCTACCAGCAGAAGAAATGCAAGCAAGAGAAAATGTCCAATATACTCATTGATAACGTAATCCCTTTAGAGCACTGGTTCCCAACCAGTGGTCCGCAGAAGCCAAAATATATTCCGCGAATGATTTTAAATGTAGATTTGAGTAATAATATTAGTTCTAGGATAACCTAACTCGTGAAGAAGATGCAAGCTCAGAAATCACAATAATACAAAATTACAGAAGTTTATCCTAAAAATATTATTATTTCTTTTTGTGTAAGTTCCTATTGAGTTTTTAATTAAAGTTTCAGTTTGATTATAACAGTTTAGTTTTATTACACCTACATAGAGGTCCCTGCTAACAAGAATGATTTAAAAGTGGTCCCTGACCAAGAAAATGTTGGCAACCCCTGCTTTAGAGCAAGCATAGCTTTAATATTCTTCACATTTACCCTTTGCTCGGCAACGCTGGAATTTAAGTTAGTTTTAAAACATTGGAAAGGATGCTCAGATTTAACCATTTTCAATACAATAAAGTATATTCATTTAGCAAATGCATATATATACATACATATATTTGGTATGAATGCAGAGTATTTTTATAAGGGAGTTACACCTTCTACTGACATCGTTTCGACCATATTGATAAGTATATTGCTTATGATTATAAAAAGTCTCTAATATTTCAAAAATTAATAGGAGAGGCACATACAGGCGACCATTGCCAACATCTACTCGTTTCATAGTGCTGGTCGGAATATATACAAATACTTTACGTTTTTCAGCTCCCAAAATCGGCCAAAAGTTTAAATTAAAACTTTGCTAAAAATTTTATTGCGGAAATGAACCTTCATCCTACAAAATGTGCGGGACTAGATTGTGACGGATGTGTTTTTGGTACTTTTTGGAACTTCAATTTGTAATCAAGTGGCACTTAATTTATCAAAATCGTAAAAATGATGGTCGCAGTTATTAAACTTTTTCCAATGGTACAAAATTCTCGTTTAGTATTTCATTTTTGTTCTGGCATCTCAAAAAATGAAAGAAAATTTGCTTATACAGAAATGAACACGGTTAAGTCATGTTTTAAAAAGTTTGCAATTGATTTTAAATTGAAGAAATATACGAAATCTGACTTATGTAAAAACATGCTCGATTTCGGTACACAAGTCAATCTATTCTAAGGGTAAAATTTCATGCACTTTCGATTGCAAATGAGAAGTTTAGGGTCTAAACCCTTAGTTTAGTTGGATATATTTTTATTTTGTAGCATTGTGTTAATAAATGCATTAAATATAGACGCCAAATTTTAGATATAGTTAAAATGCAAAGATCGACCGGCGACTATACAAACTATATAAGGATATGCTTATAGACGCCTTTGTAAAAAGAATACAATGAAAAGAAAGGTATAGCCTAAAAAAGTATGACGGTTGGCGAAGTATTCTGTTAGAGTTGACATTTGTTGTCTTATTCTCTTGGGTTGTTTGTTAACTTCTGTGCTCCTGAACGTGAACAACTGTTTGGTTTCTGAGTCGTACGAGTACTTATATAATAAAACCAGTTGAGTCAATTTTTCAGGGAACTAGAAATCTTCACTTTAAATTTTTATTGAAATACTAGCTGGTAAACGGCGCGTTTTACCTCTCCACAGGCTTTTCCGTTTCTCTGTCACTCCTCTCCCTGCCACACCTTCTTCCTGATCCTCCATCCTCATGCCCCCTTACCCTTCCACCCATTCGCCTACGCATCTTCCCCTGCCCCATTTCACCCCTTCGCCTACCACTCTTTACCCTGCACCCATTCCTCTGCCCCTTCCCCTACCTACCCTTACTTTACCTCCCCTCCTCTCCCTGCCTCCATCGAACCCATTAACATGTATACAACAGTTACCCGTTTCCCTACCTCACCTACCTCTACCCATCGTTCCCAATACCCCCTCTCGCATTCCCCTACCCTTTCTTCTCTTGCCCCCTCTACCGTACCACCGCTTCCCTTATTATTCTGGCCCTTTTTCACTGCCCCTTTTTCCTTTCCCCTGCCCCTTTTCCCCCTTCTACTTCTTTCTCTTTCGGCTCTTTCCCTTCCACCTCTTCTCCAACACTCCCTTTTCCCTTCCCTCTTCGATCCCATATACAACATTTCATCCCTCTATCTTAAATTGTTTAGGCCAGGAAAACTCGCGGGCATTCACAGTGCATCGAATTGTGAATCTAAACCACACACAAAAATGTTCATCAAAATTGGTCCAGCCGATTAGATGGAGTTCAGTCGTACACACGTACAGAAGATTTTTATATATAAAGATGTAGCAAATTGAAAACGTAGCAGCAGCATTTACTCCCGAAATACATCGAGAAGATATATACATGTAAAAGTTTATTGGGTTAGTCTTGAATGTGCATCAATTTTGACCTCACAAGAGGTCTAGTCCATTTGAGGCAAACTTCCTCAATATAAAAATGTCCTATCTGAAATCGCAGATCAAAGATTTCCACTTGCTACCAATATAGCCTTTTAAATTCGGTATACGCAGAAAGATAATAAAGGACAAGGAAATTGTTTTGTAAATTTCCTTGGGTAATGTAAAGAGCAGCGTGTGCGTGCGACAAAGCTCAGCATATGTTGAAATACTTTACAAAAAAAGTATTTAAATGTGCATGAAGAGCATAAGGTCTGAGTACCCTTGACCTAAACACTTTCAGAACTTTCCCGCATACAAAAATTATAGTTCCTATTGGAGAATATTTTCATAATCAATCGAAATACAAATTTTTACATTATTTAATTGTATGGATGCCTTCGGTTATAGCTTATCGATTCAACAGATAACCAAAAATATTAAGAAATAAAAACAAAGTATTCCGACCGCCCAATAAATATGTTAACCGCTTTATGGCACTTTTTAATGCGATCATATTTTAAACAGAGACCGAACAGAAGCTGCTTTTTCGATTTCACATCATGAGCATAAAGTATTCAAACTACAACATACAGACTACAGAATCAAGTTCGGTCGACTTGAGTCTCAACGCTACCCGCTCAATAATTGACACATAAATAATTTTAAATAACTTACTTATACGACTGAAATGTATACTACTAGATACGATATGTACATACTCGTACTACATATAATTATTTATGATTCGATGCCACCCGGGACAGCTGCTTCCACTTGGTATTTGAGCCGAGAGTTGACCGAAGGCAAGCAACAGACCAGCAACTATCCTTTCGTTTACTTCCTTGGCGTTTATATTCGTTTGGCCGCCCACACAATCTTATTAAAAGTGTCCCAGGATAATATTTCTTCAAAAGCAAAAGACATTGGCAATGCAATGGAGCCTGACGTTTGTGTTCGAGTTGTTTTCCTTTTTGGTTTCTCGCTTAACTGGCACCAGTGGGGATAAATCATAAACGAATATTTCTGCCTTTATTTCTCATATTTTTACGCTACATTTTATTTCGTCTTTGGCTGATATATTTTGCTCCTTCCTTTTATGGGGAAATACGCTTTACACACAATGTGCGAAGGGTATTTTGTGTTTGACGTAAAGTTAGTAATGTATTCAAGCAGGCATTCTAGCAGACCCTACAAAGTATATAATCTTGATCAGCTCTATGAGAAGAGTCGGTCTAGTCATTCGACATGAAACTCTTATTAGTAAAAAAAAAAAATGGCTGTGGTCGACATACCTGTATTTTGTTGTATAGATTGCCTGCGCTCTTTTGTTATATATTTGGCTCTCTTGGAAAAGAGAACCATTATTTTGCATTGCACATCCATATCCGACTAATAAACTAACTTTATAAAAACATTGGGCAGAAAAGCCAAATGTTGGCTTATCTGAAAACCATTTTAACAAATCATACGCTGAGAAAATTCCATGAAGGCGTGACTTTCCTATCTTTCCATGGGTTTCCTTCAAAAGTAGCTTGTTTTTTTTTCGCACAAACTCCTTCTTTGCGTTAAAAATTAGAAACTAAGCATTTTTTACCATTTCCGACTTTTTTCTCTTTGTTGTAATACATATTCGATTTAAATTTTGACAGAAAAAAGTGATTTTTCGGCATAATTCTTTCTGGAGAAATCTCCACAACTATCTCCACAACTACCGAATCGATTGACCAAGTTCTTGCAAATTTATAGGTAATTTAATCATACCTCATTTTGATATTTTACTTAACTAAATCTGTTAACCGTAAGTCAGGATGTGTTAAAATATATGACTAGCTACAAAATTTTTAGGTTACTACTATGTGAAGTGCATTAAAACTTCGGTTTCACTGAATTAAGCAATTTTCCTTTCTTTTTTATTGTAATATTTCCTTGCTTCTCGGCCTTGTTTGGTGCTTTCGACTTACGCTCATTTGTCGCTATTACAATTTCTACTGAACAAATACCATCAGAGGGCGCTAGATAAATTGGAGCAGGAGTTGAAGCAACAGACCAAAACACAATTGGGGTCTCTGCTGTCGCGAATTTGATTGGTTATTGTTGTTATTGCTGTTTGTCGTTCTGCTCTGGGAATTTAACTTTTATAACTTCGTCAAAGGATACTTGCAAATATTTTTATAACCGCTTTTTAAGCTAACAAATTCATTGTGGAGTGGGAACAGCGGCGCATGACGATAGCAGACAGGTCGGATATGGTCAATAAAAAAGAAAACCATATTAATGGTGGATAGTCAGTTCATGTTAATATTATTGACCGTTGGCACTTCATTTCCCTTTTAACGAAATAAGAATAAAAATAAAAAAAAAACACAAATTTTTACTTCAGTTCGTTGAATCTTTGCGATTTGATTAGTTATTGTACATTAATAGCATTGGTATGCTTTTATGTTTATGACGTGTATCCATTGCGAGCGAAATAGTCACAAAAGGAATAACTTCAAAGAAAACAAAAAAATAGCTATATAGTTTATACCGTGTAGACGCTATATTCCTTTCGCAGTATGGTTTCCATCATCCACAAGGCTACTTAGCTTACTACCAATTAAAGCACAAATCCGAGCGTGTTGGATGTGCGAACGATGCAAGATCCCAACATCGACTCGGAACAGAAGCTTGTCGCAGCCAATGTACGCACTAGGCTCAACATGATCCACGCGGCTTGTATTATACTATTCACACATACTGGTATGTCACAGAAATCTCTTTCACCCCAATTCCGACACAAATCAATTTCGTAGTTGTCACAGAAATTTCTTTTAGACCAGCGGAGGGCACGAAATTTTGAATCGGGCGCAGTACAACAACATCTACAACAAACAGAGTTTTTGAAGTCATAAATCTAAGCAAAATGAACACTTTTATGATTCTATGAATTTAGCGAAGAAAATCGAATTATTATTTAATTGCGAAAAAAAATACTGAGTCTCAAACACGGAAAATTCCATTTTTTCAGCCATTATTAATTTTACTTTGAACAATTTACAAACCGCAGTTCAATCACTTAGTAAAAATCGTAACAGATCAAAACCTACTTCGCTTTCTTACTCAGTGTTCAAGACGCGGCAGAAGTCATAAATCATAGCAAAATGAACACTTTTATGAAGGACCGCGTCGAAACGAAAATCGTGTGTTGTTGTTGGGTCGTTTTCGGCTGCGCCGAAAGTTGTTGTTATTGTCTTGTCGAAAATTGCAAGCATGCAAAAGTAACGGTTTGAGCACTCAGAGCAACGAGAGCAAGGGCTTGCCCACCGCTGCTTTAGACTGTTTGGAATTATCAGCCTTTTGCTAGGTGAAATTGTTGATTGCATATATAAACTCATCACATCATAAGGTAAGACTTTGTTTATGTGCTAGTTTAATGTATTTTCTTCGTAACTGTGTCTTAAGATTTAAAAGTTTAGCACATTTTATTATTTAATTCAAATTTATAAAAATGTATATTTATTTGCTTAAAACCGACCACGTCGGTTTACGCAACAACAACGAATGACATCGTTGCCAACACAACAACTCTGCGTAGCACAAAACTAGTCTGTACATAAACACTGTTTTGTATGAAATTTATGAGATTTCTGTGACACCTACAAAATTTCTCTGTGAAATTCAAATCACTAGACGGAATTTTGTCTGGAGATTTCTGTGTCGCCCCGTATGTGTGAATGGTATAACAAGACTTGGGAGTCACTCCCCTGATGTATTGATCTAAATATTTATGAAAGACAACAGTTAGCATTTGAGGCAGGCGTCTATAAAATTAAGAAAGTTTTATTGGATAAAATCTAAATTACCATAGCAAATGTTGACACTTTAAATGTACCTTGAAGATTACATGAGACCATTTGAATTTATTTGTAAAATTATTGCAATGTAGAATAGTAATAGTAAATTAAATCACAATTTTTTTTTTTCTTGCACTAACTCAATTTATACTATAAAACAAATTTAAACTAATTCTGTAATACGTATTCGAACAAAAACCTAGAAATCGATGAAGGATGTCTAGCGTACACTTCATTCAGTGCGTAATTAATAAAGCCTTACTTCATGTTTAAGCGGAAGAAGTCGTTTGCTCCGAATGGGGTATTACATTGGGGACACTTGCGCAGTCAGGTCTCGTAGCGCGTTTCCAGATAGTCATAGCAGAAAACATGAAAGCATATTGAGATCATAGCATTTTTTGGTTTAACCTTGCACGATGGGCAAATGAGAGGTAAACTACATTCGCGTAACTCCTCGAGCATCGCCTAATCAACGTGTGTGTGTACCTCATTCTTTTCCTGGTGGCATTTTGTCTTGCATTGGAAGTGTACCAATTCTTCTTGTAGTCGAATACCTCCTCCTCGAGAGAAATGGTCTTTTTTATAACCGTCTTTTGCACTACCTTCAATTGTGCTTTGAACGATTCTAAATTCAAATTCAGGTCATTTGCTTCAGTTTTAACTAAAAATTCATTATAGCATGATTCGTACTCTTTATGTGTTTGTTTGACTAAAATGTCTAATTGGTTCTTCTGGTCATGTAACTTCTTCTGATCAATTTGATACAAATGTTCAGTTTCCGCTTGCATGCAATTTATTTTGGACGTCATTCAAACCGTCCTGTAACAGCTTGTATTCATTGTACAGCACCGAGAACTGTGACAATAGGCACTTGTACTCTGGACTCTGGAAAATATGCGACTGCGGCACCTGAAGTAACTGTAAGAACAAAAATTATCTCAGAAGTACTCTATATAGGAGAACACCGTCAGTCATCAACTTACATCCATTTTTAGTTCCTGTAAACGTTTATCAGCCAGTTGGCCATTCTCCTCCAATTCTTATTGGAGCTCCTTTAGATTTGAGGACGTTGTGCTGCTGCCACTTGTCTGCACGTCTTGCATCTCACGGAAATACTCTATGTCATCAATGGCATCCACAAAATTGTTCTCCAATTTATCATTGCGAAATTGTGCCTTCTCTAAATTGTATTTCAAATCGTCTATTTTTGTCTTTAACTCACAATTCATAGATTCTTTTTCAGTGATTGCAGCTTAAGATTCCTTCATATGAAGCGATATTGTCGGGAATTCAACATTTCCAAAATTTCATTCTCACTCTCTATGTCCTTCAACTTAGTTTCAGTATCTGAGATCCATCCACCCACCGCGCCGTCATCCTCCGCCGCTGCATGCTTGTCGCCCATTAAGCTCTGCATAAGAACTTTATTACGTTGCACTATATGCTCAATTACCTGAATAATTTTCGCAACTCCACTCTTGGAGGCCTGCTCACGATTCATCGTCGTAACGCATTAAAGGAGGCATCGTAGACCCCATAAAGTATATATATTCTTGATCAGCTCGATGAGACGAGTCGATGTAGCCATGTTCGTCTGTCTGTATGTTGCGCATTTTTTAGGAACCAATTTTTATGCTATCCAATTGAAATTTTGCACATACACTTCTTTTTACTGGAGTTTAATAGAGTATTAAGATTGACCCGCCATGCCCACTTTTTGGGGTAGCCCCCATACAAATCTACCGCCACTCTTGACTTTTTGTATGAAAAAATTTTTTTTGGTAGTCAATATCAACCTAATAATTGGTATGGTAACTTCTAG
>JAWNNQ010000539.1:0-24822 GCA_035044765.1 Leucophenga montana
AAGCTTCTGTAAGATCATAGCAAATAGATCAGTGCAAGTTAGAAGACATCATTGTGTAAAAAATCTCGAAAATATACAATTGAACGATATGGCTTTTCGCGACAAGAATGCTGTAGTCACTGGTGGCGCCGGTGGCATTGGACTGCAGGTGGCCAAGCAACTATTAATACATGAGGCAGCGGTATGTAGCGTATGAGACTACATAGACTACAAGTTGAAATAAACATCCATAAACGTATATGTACTTGCAGAAAGTAGGCATAATTGACTTGCAGGATAATTTGGAAGAGATTGTTAAGCTACGCGCAGCGCATCCGGCGCAAAGTGTATTGCTCATCAAAATGGATGTGGCCAACAAGAAGGGCATGGAGGCAACGTACGAGGAAATAATGAAGAATTTTGGCAGCATTGATATTGTTGTAAATGTAGCGGGCATCTTCAATGATCAGGAGGTGCAGCGTACCATACTGGTGAATTTGGTGAGCTATAGAACTGCAAATTAGTTTTAACTTTACTTAATTTAATGCTTTACTCTCAAACAGGGCGGCATAATTAACTCCAGCTTGTCAGCTCTAAAGCATATGAGCAAAGAGAATGGTGGTAATGGTGGCATAGTAGTCAATATGTCCTCGGTTGTTGGTCTAGATCCAATGCTCATTATACCTGTGTACGGTGCCACAAAGGCAGGCATCATTAATTTCACCAGATGTCTGGGCGTAAGTAGAAACATTTTTTAATTGCCTAAACAATCTGGCAAATTTGTGTTTAAACATTACAGCACGATGACATCTATCAACGCAGTGCTGTTAAATTTGTAACAATTTGTCCGGGTGCCACAATGACCGATATGTTTACCAATTTTACGGAGAAAATTCTATTTCCTGAAATGAGCGATGAAACATATCGCGTTTTGAATCGTCTTAATAAGCAAAGCGCTGCTGATGTTTCACGCTGTATACTCAGCATACTCGAACAGGAGGAGAATGGCACCGTATATGTCATCGAGGGCAAACGCGTTTTCCCCATTGAAATAAAACGCTTCTGGCGGGGTATCAACAATGAGATAAAGGATTAGGCGTGCGTGATACAAAAACATACAAATTATCTTACTTATACTATAGCGTTGATAGAACAGAAAATACGAGTAACAGATACGAGTATATGTATATATAACGATTTTTAACGAATTTTAATAAAAATATATCGTATGTATATAAGCCATATGTTGAAATTGAATTTCTTTTAACTTTTTACTTAACCATAATACTTAATCATCGCGCCAGGTAACAAGCACTTCGTCCGTGCGATAGCGTTGCGTTACATAGGATTCCTCGAAGGGCATACGTGTACCGGAACGATGCATTTCAGCGCCGGCATGCGCAATCATCAGACCATTGTCGATGCAGTAGCGTTCATCGATGGCGAAAAGTTTGCCGCCACGCTCTTCGCACATAATGCGCATCATATCCTGTAGGCGTTCATTACAGCCGACGCCGCCGACAATGAGTACCTAAAATATGAAAATTAAAATAATATGATATATACCATACTATACAGGATTTATGAATTATAGGTAGCTCAATGTTATTTTATAGAAGAAGGATTAATAAACAACATTTTTGTTTACACAGAAAAACTATCAGTTGCTCAAAGGCGTGTTTATATGAGGTTTATATGATATATTTATATAGGATGTTTTTAAAGGTTCCATTTTCCGACAAGAGTCATAAGTTGCTCAGATCAGACAATTCTATTGTCATTTGTGCTAAGTTTAGTTTGCCAATTTATCATGAATAGAATCTTAAACAAATAATATTTTCTAACGTAGACATTCGAAATTCAGTATTTCATTTGAAAATATTTAGAACAGCAGCAACAGTAAACGGAAAATATGGAGCTAGAGCGTAAAGAAAATGTACAAAAAAAAAAATTGTACTTAAAAAATTGGTAAAAAAAAATCGAAGATTACGGACTTTTAAAAAAGGGTCATAATGATGCCGGTACGACTTTTCGAGGAGGATGCGAAAGGAATGGATGGGAACGTAAAGGATAAGGAAGAAACAAACGAGAGAGAAATAAACAAAACTGCTCGAGATGAGAGCGAAGCATCGCAAAATGGTAAGGAGATCGTAAAGGAGGTGAAGGTTGAGCGAAACGTCGACGACAAAAAGCAGAATGAAAATCTTATAAAAGAAAAGGATGGTAAGGTAAAAGCAGAGGAAGAAACAACCCAGACCGATATTAGCTATATTGCTTGAGATGAGAAGAAGCTCGAAAAGGAACTGGAGGTTGAGCAAAAGGACGATGGCAAAAACCTGGTTGCTAAACTTATAAAAAAATGTATGGAAAGGTAAAGGCTTTGGTAAAAACTTCTCAGAACGAAATAAGCAAAATTGGTACGATAATGATTTTCCGCATCAAATACTGAATCTTGGAGAAGGAAAAATTAGCTGTCCTAACACCAACAGTACTAGCGATGACATTAAACTTGACGATAGATTAGGTCACATAATACATGGGTTAGAACATCTGATAGACGCAATATATCTCCGGTCTTGAAAATTTATTGGAAAGAGATTATCATTGGCTTTGTTCTAGGGCAATAGTGTCACCCAGAAACGATACAGTGAATGAGATAAATAAACTGATTTTAGAGAAAATTCCCGGTCAAGTCAAACACTATAAGTCCATTGACACGGTATGTAACATTGAGGATACAGTGCACTATCCTCAAGAATTTTAAAATTCTTTGAGCCCTTCTGGCTTACCTCCTCACGACCTTATATTAAAAGTTGGCATTCCTATCATGCTATTAAGAAACTTGAGCCCCCCAACATGTGTAATGGCACAAGGCTGCTTATAAAAGAGTTGCGGGAGAATATAATCGTGGCGACCATTCTCACAGGGCCAGCAGTGGGACAGCTGGCTTATGCTCCGCGCATACCCATGATTCCGGATGGATTTACCCATACCATTTAAAAGGCTGTAGTGTCCCGTCAAGATCTTTTTGCCGTCACTATTAACAAGTCCCAGGGTCAAACATTCTCTCTGGTGGGCATTGACCTGCGAATGCAGGGTTTTTCCCATGGGCAGTTATATGTTGGCTTATCTCGGATTGGAACTCCTGAACGACAATATATTTTGGTACCAAATAATAATATTACATCTAATATAGTATACAGAAAAGTTTTGAACAATTAAAATAAACATAATTTATTCAATCATTTCAAACCCGGTAATAATTGGAAGGAGCTGCAGGGGGTGGCAGTAAGAAGTAGTGGTAGTGGGAAGGAGAGGCAGGTGGAACGGCAGAAACGCGCCGGATATCAGCTAGTTATATATACATATATAAAAATTCCATACTTTGAAAAAAAGCCCTATACAATGTTTCAAAGTATACATACATATTGGGTGTTTAAATAAGTATTGTGGGATTTACAACAGATGACGTACACAGTATTAAATCCCATCGGATTATCTTGTTACTGTATTCATCTTAAAGCGTCAACATTTCCCCCTAAAAATCAGTACGTATCATTTTGCTGAAGTGTTACCAACATACTTTCTTTGTGCTCTAACCAAGTGAACCTTTGTGTCAACAAAACACAAATTGCGGGAAGCCTTGCTTTTCTGTTTTAATTGGAAGGAAAGTACAGCTAGTGAAGATCGATTGCTGTGTGAAGCATATAATGAACATGCTCCATCAAAAAGAGAGAGATTGCGTTGGAGGTCTTATTGGACCTAGATTCATGCCAAACTAAAGAGGAGCTCGCTGAAACCTTGCGAGTGACTCAACAAGCGATTTCAAACCGTCTCAAGGCCATGGATACGGTGCAAAAACAAGGAAATGGGGTTCCGTATGAACTCAACCCAAGAGATGTCGAACGCGAACAACTGCTCCAAAGGCAAAATCGACTAAGCTGGTGAAACCGTCACGGGGGATCGCCACCAAAAGTAATTGCTGCATTTGAGCCGTGTATAGAAGATAAACGGTCACAATTCGAACAGAGACACGATGAAACGATTTTTCAGCTCAACAATTCCTGGCATAATGCTGCAGAACCATTTAAAATCAATTTGAAACGGTCAAAAGGAACGTCCTACAACACCCGTTGTATATTATATCGATTAAATTTGGCCTGGCTGTGCAGGACTTTCGTAATTATGTGAAATTAGATTGATTCTTGGATTGCTTCTAAAAACGCAACGTTCTTGCTGCCTGAAAGACGGACAATAGTTTGAATAAAATATGTTGTACCAATTTCTCTGAATAAAGCTTCAAAGTTACAAAAAAAAAAAAACCTCAAACTTATTTGTACACTCGATACTATAAATTAGCTAAACTAGCAGAAAGCTGTGATGTTTCTTAATCAATATTCGTCCGAACAAACTATCATTAGTAGTTCAGATACTATCGAAAACGTCGCATTAAATATTAAATTTAATTGTTCTAATTTTTTGATTTTGAGTTCGTTTAATACGCCAAACTCATCAGTGCATGTTTAGGGCTCTCATGTTGATCTTAATCTGCAATTTTTCTCATGAATTCGGGTTGTTGTGTTATGGGAGACTTTAATCTTCTTAATATTAGTTGAATTAGTTCAATTGATTACTTGTTTCTTAAGCCTGTAGGCTTAGATGCAAATCCTATTTGTTTACTGAGTGGTCTCGCCGGTTTTAATTTAACCAAATTAACAATATATGTAATATAAATAAGAAGCAACTGCCTTTGGCTTTCGTGAATACTGTGTGTTTGCTTAAATATAGTAGCTCCAATTACTATACCCACGGACCCTTACCTAGCAACTCTTGATTTTATTTTCCCCATATCAGGTAAAATAAAATATTTCTTCAACGTTGCTTCAGATAAATATTTGAGAAGTGTTCAGACTAATATTAAATTGTCAATTTTAAAAGTCAATTTTATACTTCGTTACTATTAAACGTAACTATTGTTAATTTCCATCGTGCATGAAATTTTATCTAATAATGATTATGATATCAGCAAGTTGTTCGCGAAGTTTTTCAATTCCAATTATAGTTCCTCCAACAACAATGACATTAATTATCCATATATTATACCAGAATCACAGTGAAATGAAATGGCTTGATCTAAGTTTTAAACTTTAAACCGGCCCTGCTAACATTCAGAATTCTGTTTTGTCACTTTCTCCTGATACCGTGTGCCAACCTCTTACGTTCCTTTTTACCATATCCTTAAAAATAGCATCTTTTTCAGATGTTTCGAAGTAGTTCTTTATTAATCCACTGCATGAAACATGTCGTAAATCAAACATATCTACTACTATCGAAATTATTCGCGGTCCCTAAATTGTTCGAAAAAAGAATAAACAAACTTTTGAATTATATTGAACCAATCAATTCTCCTGTTCAGCATGGCTTTCTCAAATATCGATCTTTTAATACAAATATTTCGGAATTTACTTCAAGATTCATTGATGGTTTTTCTAATGGTCAGCACACCGACTCGCACTCGCACAGCACACCCCTGAATTCCGTTCAATGCATAAAAGCATACCTTTCCGCGCGAAAACAGGGTGTTATTTTTAGTTCAGGGACTTTTAATATGATCAACGTAACTTCTGGGGTCCCACAAGGTATCCAGCACAGTTCTTGCTGTTTCTAAATGACCTCCCATTTGTTATTCTCAATGCGGAAATATTA
Source organism: Leucophenga montana (assembly GCA_035044765.1). Classification (NCBI taxonomy): domain Eukaryota; kingdom Metazoa; phylum Arthropoda; class Insecta; order Diptera; family Drosophilidae; genus Leucophenga; species Leucophenga montana. The sequence goes on from JAWNNQ010000539.1 coordinate 5,686, forward strand.
ATTTACGCAGACTATGTTAAACATTTTCTTCATTGCAATTTTCAATCTGAATCATCTTTACTACAGGATGATTTGTATTGCATGGTCCCATTGAGCTTCACAATTAAACTATATTTAAATGAGAAAAATTGTAAGTCTATGTCCTTTCATATTCGTAAACTGATTCGTAGTATTGTATTTGCGGTAAAGTGCTTGACAAAGTCGAAATTTTCTGTAATCTTAGAATAATGATGGATCCTAAACTGAAGTTTAAAGCCCATATATACTCGTACATTACGGTGACTAAAGTGTCGTCAATGGCTTTGTTAGAAGGTGGTCCAAAGAGTTCATCGACCCGCATATAACCAAGTTCTTGTTCGATATTACAGCCTTCCAATTTTTGCTTTAAGAAGCTAAAATTTGGATCAATGTTATCGTCTTCTCGTTCATCGTTAAGTGAAAAGATTCTATACAAAGGTATATATCCGGTGAAACTAACTCTACCTACATTTTAAATAAGATATAAGTTTTACACATAAAAAAGGTTGTTGTGCTTTTATTACTGCTTGTAAAAATACCTGGTTTGTGTGAGTAGATTTCATGTCACTAGGATTAGTGCCAGAACACAGTACAACATTGTCTGCATAACGGACAATACTGACTTCAGAAGAATACTCAAAGAAGCTACATATCAATTTGTAAAATGATTCTATGAAATCTGAGAGACTAATTTCCGTAAACACAGCGAGACAGACAGACAGACAGACAGACAGACAGACGAGGCAAGATGGACTGCTCTAGTCGAGCTGATCAAGACTATACGTGTTAGGGTAAATTATAGGGATGAATGTTACCAACAGTGTCAAAATTAAAAAAAAAAACCTTAAGGCATAATAGATTAAATCTGATAGTGATCCAACCAAATAGCCGAAGGATTAAAAAAAGTTATAATAACCATAATATATACTACCACACATACTCAAAACTGAGTTATTCAATGAATATATTTACCTCCTTTGACTCACAGTGCGCCATAGCACGCTCTGTAATCTCCACCAACATGGCAAATATAGTCTCCTGCAGTGAATAGCACAGATCCTCTTTACTGTACACCATCTCCACACCGGTATGTGCTTTCATTTGTTTATTTTTGCGCTTGCCCGGTTCAGCCAAATCTTCGATATGTGATAGAAGGCCAGAAAAACTGACATCCATGCCCTTCACCACATATGGCAATTTGATATATTGTGCGCCCTTCTTTGCAAGCTGTTCAATATTATAACCAGGACTGGGGTCGTTCGATAGTTTGATAATGCGCGCAAATCTATCCAAACAGTTACCCACAGCAATGTCTATGGTTTCACCAAATATGCGGTAGCGTTTATTTGAATATGCAATGACCTGTGTATTGCCACCGCTGACATACAGTACAATGGGATTATGCGCGTTGGTTATGTGGCGACCCATCTCAATGTGTCCAATGCAGTGATTGACGCCCAGTAGCGGACGTTGCCATAGTAGCGAAAGCGTACGTGCAACAATGGCGCCTACAAGCAACGGTGGCGCCATGCCGGGTCCTTTTGTATAGCAGATAACATCCAAATCGGCCGGTTCAAGTTTAGCTACTTTCATAGCCTCTTTGACGAGTTTATTAATTTGCTCACGATGATGCTTAGCGGTTTCCTTTGGTAAAAATCCTATAATTATTTGTAAAATAATTGTGAAATAAAAGTGGATTGTGCATGGCTTGATGTCTTACCCTCGCCCGGCGGCGTAATGTAAGTACGACGCACATTGGCCAATACTTCACCATTGCGTATAATACCGACGCCGATTTTATTGGCGCTGCCTTCGATGCCGAGTGCGCAAACCATTTTGTGTTATATTTTTAATAATAAAACAATATTAAAGCAACTAAAAATGTAAACAAACCGTCTTAACCTCTTAAGTTGCAATCAGCTGTTCATACAAAAGAAAGCAGCAGCATTGTTTGTGTACTTACACGTGATTGACGAATTATGAAGAAGCAGCATCGCCAGACAGAAATAGTTTTCTTTTTTGTAAACATGTAAAAAATTCGCAAAGTAATAAAAATAAATACTAGGTCACAAATAATGGAGTCAGAAAGTACACAAACTGCAGAAGATACTGCAAGTGAAGTGCAACCAAAACAAATTGTGGAAATTGACCATGATTTGTTAGTTGGCGAGATTGCCTCCACCGCAAAAGTGGACGTGGATGTGCAAAAAGAACACCTGGACGACATGGATAACAAAGTACAAAGCATGCGAAGTGAAAACAATTTAGAGGATATACACATAAATACGTCATGCGAAGACAATACATTGCCTGAACATATACTAAAAGCCGCTGTACTGCAACAGAAGCCATTAGAGTGCGCGGTAAAGCAACAGCTGGCGACTGCAGAGCCAGATAATGAGAAAACAGCAGAGCACACTGAAGTGACGTTAAGCCACCCACCAGCTACCGCACCGGCACCACCAACAACGGCAGCACATGCATCCGGCCTAGACGGAATTACAATGCTGAAGCACCTCGAAACTACAGTAGAACATCTTACGTACGTGTTAAACTTATATATTTCCCAACTAATTGTCCCAGATGTATGAAAGGTAGCAAGGATTGTACGTCTTCTGAAACTTAACAAAACTTAGCTGAACTTAGGTCCTCCTATAAACCCACTTCACTTCTTTCAATGCATTTGATACAGATGATCATGCAATCTTAAATGATGTCCTGGATTCCATAATCGCTACACGATCTTAATGGTACGTTGAGTTTAGTGGGTAAGTTCGGGGAATCAAAAGCTAAAAATGGAAGCGCCGCAGGGCGGAGTTTTCTACACCTCCTGATCAACCTGTATTTGACCAAGATGCCTGTACCTCGTCCCTGTATAAAATATGTCAACTGTGGAGATTGCGGCATTTTAACCTCGGGCGTGGACGTCGATGAAAGTTCAGTACACGACGACACTTGGTGCAACTTTCGAACACCTTATATTCTCGGCGTACATATATAGCAATCGATCGCTCCTGTCTATACTCATTACCACAGTAAGACTCAAGAGCAATGCCTGCTAAGAGGTCAGAACAGTGGTCTGAGGACTGTTACTGGTTGCTTACAATTAATTCATAAAGACCACCTGTATAAAGAAGCGAATTTGCTTTCCGTCATATACACTATTAATTGCTTTCAAACCAGTTTTACTAGGTGCGCGTAGGAGTGATCATCCCAATCATGGCTGAGGTCACGAGAGTTGCTCCAACTCGTATTCGAGATGGAATCAGAAGTTCCAAAACAAGTATGTCATGAATCACACCTCATGATCAACTAGAGGAGTTCATTTATTTATCCGGTAGGGCTCAATTGCATGAGAATGCAGTTGAAGAATTAATAACCTCTATCAAGCTTAATATCGTGCATGATGGCAGACCGCCACCTCAAATATTTTCCTTGTAACACCAGGACTAAATTAGCACAATTAAGAGCCGCATGAAGCAACATGCTCTAGTGTAACAGAGAACGAATCGAGATCAGAACCATTGATTGCTGTTCTGAGTGTGGTCATTCGCCGCATAATACTACTCACCTGTCCGTACTGTCGCACTGAGGTAGCCACGTTCCTGTGATTCGACACCTAAGGTTAGGGTTCGGTTTATCTTTTTGTTATATTATTGCTATGCACAATTGTATCATGATATATAATTAATTGTATATATATTCATCCTGGTACAGCCCAAAACAAGATATTACAACAACGGCAGCACAACCCATAGCACCACCACCACAACAACAACAAACAAAACCTATATCAATTTCTACGCCGGCGTCACCCGCAATGCTGGCGTTGCGTTATTCCGAGCTAACTGCCGAGCATGATATGCTTTCACATGTACACTGCCTGGCGCAGCAGGAGCAGCAGCGTAAAAACTACGAGCAGCAGTTGGAACAATTACGCGCAGCGCTGTCACAAAAGGATAATATGATAACGCTATTCCAGCGCGAAAATGCCATATTGGAAAAGGAGAAGCAAGCATTTCGCAAAGAAAAAGAGTTTGCCACAAAGGAGAAAGATTCGACTGTTATAAAGTTTGCCATGAAAGAAAAATTGCTCATCGATGCCAAGAAGGAAAAAGAGGCTGTCGAAAAGCAGCTCGTGGAGGCTAAAAAAGAGATTAAAAATGTTTCGACACGTTTTCAGGCTGTCAACGAAGAGAAGTCGCGCATAACTTATATGGTAGATGAGAAGGTTCGTATATTCAATATATTAAACTAATAAAGGTATTCAATAATTTATTGGTTTTTGTTTTTGCAGTGCAACGAATTGCGTAAATGTCAGCGCGATTATGAGAAACTTAAATCTGAAATGAGTCAGCTGGAATCTAGGCTCAAATATCACATAAACAAATTGAATATTGAAGTGGAAGCAAAAACAGTAAGTTTGAAATTGTGAGAGCAAATACAGAAGGTGTTAATTGTTTATGTTTTTTTAGGCATTAGAGAAGAAATTGGAGGAGGAACGTAATGCGCCAAACAAGCTGGAAGAAAAAGCAAATGGTAGGCTTTAGTAACATACAATACGACTTATTGCACGCTACAGACATAGTCTGAAAAGCTTGTTATCGATTTGTTGGGTTGTTGTAGTGCGATCAACGCAAATTTTGGAGATCTCAAAAAAGTATACATTTATATTTTTGACTTAGTCTGTGAGACAAGCAATGTACGTCTGTGTATCCATCTGTCTCAGCGTTTCTAGTTCTGTATGTGTTCAACACCCTATATTGTATCGATGGTATACAAAATATGTGGTCCAGATAAGAGTTTAGCCCTATACTACATCTATGTGAACGAAGCTAGAATTTTTCAATTTGGTTACAAATATGGATTCTCCTCTGTGAAAATGTAAATTGCAAGATATCTGAGCTATTCTATCTTTCTATCTGTCTGTCTGTCCCCTGTCTGTGTAAATCCCTAGGTTAATAAGATACCTTTATGAAATCGGGTATTTAGACTTCCTATGTTCCTAGGCTGAACATTAGGGGTAGCCCCCATACAAACCCACCGTAAGAAAAAGTATTTTTATTACAATCAATCTCAACTTGAAAATTGATATTATTTTTCGAGCTAACCACCTTAAATTTGTAATGAGGCGTCAAAGGCGTAATGAGGTGTCAAATTATCGTTAATAGACTTGACAGTAATTTATCAGATGATTTAGAAGAGCATTGAAGCTTCAGTTAACTCTCTTGCTTCTTATTGCTCTGTTCAGATAGTTTTTGTTTTTTTTTTTTATAATTTTTTATGTTACTAATATAATATAATGAAATGCCCTTACCCATCTGTATGGACTGACAGTAAACTTTACGAAACTAAACTGGGCTTTAGTGTTATGTATGTAGCTTGACGATCAAGTGAAATGTGTTAAAGCTAAATTGAACTCTTTATTAACAGAAAAACTCAAAGTGGAATACGATGCCAATACCATACTGCTCAAACATGAAATTACTAGCAAAACTGAAAGTCTGGAGCAACTCACGAAGGACAATCAACGATTGAGTGATTCCGTTAGGCTGCTGCAACAGCAGCTGGACGAGTCCAAGGCACAGAATACACAATTCTGTACGGAACTAGATGAAATACGTGATGCGCATAACAGCGTAGAGAATGCCTACAGCGAGGAACTGTTGAATTCCGCTAAATTGCGTGGGCAACTGGAAGAGCTGCAAGTGCTGAGAACGCAGCATACGCTGTATGTACTACTTAATGAAGCCTTTAATTGAAAATCCTTTAAATTAATATGCTTCATTTTCTAATTTTACTTGCAGCAACGAGGAGAAAATCATAAGTCTGAATAAAAAAATCAAAGACTTGGAAGCTACATTACACGATAATACACAAGATTTTCAGCAGCTACATACAAAGGAGCAGGAACTGCTTAGTATTAATAAAGAAATGAGTGAATCTATTGTGCAGCTACAAAATGAGGTCTGCTTGTTAAAGTCAAAGGTGAGAATTAACCGAGTTTTGATGTATGCTGATATTTGATGTATGATATACTCACTGCTTATTTCGTGCAGACGCAATATATTGCTTTGAGAGGCTTTATTTACCAAACTATTAGTAATACCGAAAAAAATATAAACGCCATTTTATTTAAAAGTCTTTTTTATGTTTATAAATGACCGACAATGTTTTTTGTTCAAATCTTTTAATGATTTATTAATGAAAAACTTAAAAATTTCAACCTATTTTCCATCGAAGCGACTAATTTTTTTGGTTTTCTCTAGGTTATTTTTTTTTTTTTTTTTCATTACTCCAATAGTAGAGTCTAAAATCGCCCACGTATTTTCGATGGATATTTAAATCCAGTGACTGTAATAACGGGTTCATAACTTGAGGGCAATTCCAGATCAATTAGGACTGTTATTTGGTTCGTTTTCCTGGTAAAACCGAACATGATTCCGTTTGCCTAAAGCATTGGCAAATTATTCTTCAGGAGGTGCATATTCTTATTCATGGTCTCTTCAATGAAAACTAAATTTCCAACGACTGAGTTAGTCAAGTAAATTCAAAGGCTTATTATACCATTAACACATAGTGTGAAATGGTATTATCAGTTTGTCTGAAAGTTTGTAACGCATTAAATTAGGCATCGTAGACCCCATAAAGTATATATATTCTTAATCAGCTCGAGTCGATCTAGCCATGTCCGTCTGTATATTGTTGCTCATTTATAGGGACCAATTTTAATGCTATCCAGTTCAAATTTTGAACTTTGTAAGAAAAACTTTTTTATTATAGTCAATATGAACTTAATAATTGATGTGGTAACTCCAGTCAACGTATGTTTGACATATACATTAATGGGTGAAGGTAGCCCGCCCACTATATGCGGTAGTCCCATACATAGACAAACGGTTGCGGCCCGCCCACTTTTTGGGGTAACCCCATACAAACCCAGCCCCCACTATTTTGTTTTTGTAAGAAAAACTTCTTTATATTAAAGTCAATATTAGGTTGAAATGCGATATGGTGCCATTTTATAGACAACCGATTAACATACATAGACTAATGGGCGTGGCCTGCCCACTTTTTAATGGATAGCCCCCATACAAACCCACTGCAATTTTGTGTTTTTTATGAAAAAAATTTTTCATTTAAATCAATATTAGCTGAAATTTGATTTGGTGGATTATAGTTGACAACCGCTTCATATACATATACAAATGGGCGTGTTCCGCCCACTTTTTGGAGTAGCCCTTATTTAAACCCCCATGTTTATGTTTTACACTACTATTTAAAATTTCGTTTGAATGGTAGAATGGTTTTTTTTTGTGGAGCCAAAAAAGTGGAACTTTGACTCGTCTGCAAATATAACGTCGTTTCAAAATGAAATTGGCTTAATACCCTGCTCCTTGGCGTAGTTCAGACGGCATTGGTGGCTCTTTTTATTTATGAACGGTTTTCTCGTGCTACTCGACTTTTAAAGTCTCTTTAATTTTTTTTTTAACTCATCCTTTATCTCAATTACCCTTTTTGGAGTCGATGGGTTCTTCGTCACTTTTCAGATATGTCGCTTATCGTTTCGGCCTTTATGTTCCACACGATTTTAGTACACAAATCGTTGAGTTGTGTGCGGTAGTGGGACTCATATTAACCATTTCGGGAATTATTCATTGAGTTTTCAATTTTTAAAATGAGTTAGCACAAATTCACTCTGTTCTATGGTCGTAATTGTCTCTGGTAATGACAAAACATATAAAACAAGAAACAGTGATCTATGATTCGGGTAAACAATCTTTTGACAACAAATTGGTGTTTAAATTTTGGTCAATATCTCTAATAGTTTGCGCGCTATTGCCTTTCAAAGTATTATATTACGTCTGTGAGGAAATAAGCTGTGAGGCATTGTATATTTCGTTATTAACTTCTCCATTTGACACATTACAGGCGCAAGGTATCGAAGCTGAGAATAAACTGCTAAAACAGGAAAAACTTGCCTATGACAACAAATATGTTGGTTTAGAAAAACAGCTCAGCGCTGAGTGCGCCGAGAAGAACGAGGAACGACAATTGCTTGCCAAGCATTTATCGGAAAAGACAAAGCTTTACGAGTTGACAAAAGTTAAACTGGAGAATGTAATGGGCGAATTTGAAGCAGCCAATCATAAACATGCTACGCTGGTGAAGGTTAGTATTTGAGTGCTATATAGCTTTGATAAATCTTAATTAATTTTGTTAATTTCTGTCGCAGGAATTACAGCGCGAGCTACAAAAGTACAAGAAAGGCATCGAACAGCCGTACAATCCAACGCGTCCGGTTTACTGCAGCAAATGTGAAAATGCACTAAATGGTTTTAGCGGTTCCGGCGTGCATGCCGATGCCACAGCTGAACCACTAGCTTTACAGCGTACACATAGCCGTACAAGCAGTCACGGCAGCACGCACAGTGGCAGTCGACGTGCCAGCGAAACTTCTGAACCGGAGACTGTGGCTAGCAGCAGTGCGACTGCTGTGCAACCGGATATGCTAGGTGGTCCTTCAAAGAAGGTGCTGGTCGAACGCATATTGCGACTGCAGCAAGCATCGGCGCGTCAAACGGAGAAAATTGATTTTCTAGAAAATCATACACTCTCACTTGTAGCAGAGCTGCAGAAAAAATCCAAAGTTGTACAATATTATTTGTTACGCGATCAGACAGCTGGTGCACTTACCTCCTGCAAGAGTGATCAGAACAAGAGCGAATTGGCCAAGTATGGCAACGGTGTTATGGCAGCTATTTATGGCGGCGTTAAGAACGAAAATAAAGGCATGACACTTGAGCTGTCACTGGAGATTAACAAAAAATTGCAAACAGTGCTGGAGGATACGTTACTAAAGAATATCACTTTGAAAGAAAATCTTGATGTGCTAGGTTTGGAAGTGGATAATTTAACGCGTAAGCTGCGCCAAATGGAGGCCACAAAATGACATCGGTAACGTAAAGGAGGATAGGTATGAAATTTAAACTAGCGTATTAACAGCGAGCAAAGTATTCCGATTTTAATATATATGTATTTAGTTGTACGTGATCATTCCAATTAGTGTCTACTAATTATTAGTCTCATAAACTGTTCTGTGTACATAGTCTAAAAGTATACGTAATTATATATATTTCAAATGATTAGTTTTTATTTAAACGAAACTTATAGCAAATTATTGTAAAGTTTTTCAGCAACTGGCGCCGGTTTGCCTACACCCATTGTTATATTCAGCGTAGGCTGCTCACTATCCTTGGCTGGACGTGACATTTTGTTATGCGTTTTCTTGAAGTGTACACGCATCTCTGGATTATCGACACCCGTCTCATCGCGTATGAATTCACGCAATAGCGGCGGAAATTCCACCTTGGCCGGCAATATGCGTTCCTCAATCTTTTTGTTATTATTTAAATATTTGCTTTCTTCATCGCGCGGCACTAGTTCATAGTCCGCCTTGTAGCTGGTGCTGTAAATCTCCACCGGCTTTGGCTGTGTTACGCCGCGCCAGGTTTTCTCAACCGTAACGCGCACTTTGCGTATTTCGTTTTCCTGTATTACGGTGCAGATTAAATTCAGATTCATTTAAAATTAATGGAATTAATTTTGTTTGTTTCTTACCTTCGCATCCACCGCTTGCACTTTCAGTATACGCATGTAGCACGGTTCCGGATAGCGTTGAAACATATTACGTACCACCATGCGTCCAATACCCCAATCGGGCAGATTGGCAACTATTTCCCACAGTGTATTACCGCGGAAGTCTGTGGTGCGTCCAAAGTATTTAACAGCTGCGGTTTTGCTCATTTTATTAATAATTTCTTTCAAGTTTTTACAAAATTGTGCGGCCGCTGCAGCTGTTACGTGAAGAGGTTATATGCTGCTGCTTCTTCCTAATCGCTGAACCCAGCTGTTTGCATTATTTCTAAAGCTTGGTAGCACTGTTTTTCCACAATTTCAAAATGTTAGAGCGAGACAAACAATTTAACGTTCAATTTAATATACAGTCATAGGCACAATTATTTTGACAAACTATGTAAGAGTTCTTGAGCTGTATAAGATAACGGGTGCATTTTGTTTTTTCTTAAAAACAAAGTGCATTTAAACAAGAAGATGTCTGCAAAGCCTTTAGTTTATGCACACTCGTTCTGCTGATAAAAATGTGAGCATATAACGATTTGGTTAGGCACAATTATTTTGACAAATAAATAGACTGAAAAACATAGCTTTATGGTAACATTAATATTGAAAACAATAAAAAATTTTATTTTGCTTAATAGAAAACAAAGCCTCCATTGGCTTGAATGAACTTTTGGAGACGTCGTGGTACTGAATCCATCAATGAGATATTCAGTCAGAAGCACATTCCAAAATGGAAGTCACATTGGATACTCTGGTTTTATTATTTCATTATATATTACATACACGATGTGATCTAAAAATAACCGAACTTTTTAGTTAAAATAAAACAAGTTTCAAAGCTAATATTTATTCAAAATACGCTCCATTAAACTTAACACAACGTTTTGAATGCTCAACCAATTTATCCATTGACTTTTTATACTCGCTTTTTGGGATGTTCTTTAGCACCTGCGGCTGAAATGTCATCGTAAAAAGCTCCATTCATTGCAGTTTTCATTTTTATGAAGATAAAATAATCGCACAGTGATAGATCATGCGAATACGGAGGGCGGTCGATGAGACAAATCTATTTTTTCAGCAAAAATTCATTGGCCACACGAGCGAATTTTTGATCATTAATTAACTGATGTGAAACAAAACGTGCACACACCTTTCTTTTACCCAAACCTTCAGTTAATATTTCGTACATTGTACAGTAAGATGAATTTATTTCATCTGCCAGCATTCTCACAGTGAAATTTGCATCGATAGCGATTATTTCATTTAATTTTTCCACTAACTCTGCACGATTAGATGCTTCGGGTCGTCCAGGTCTTGGAGCATCATTTAAATCATCACGACCGTTTTTAATTCGTGTAAACCACGTGTAAACTTGAGTACGACTCATGCAATCATCATCATAAACTTTTTTTTAACAATTCGTAAGTCCCAGCAACTTTTATACCGAGTTTAAAATAAAATTTGCTCTTTTCTTTTTACGGCATAACTACAAAAACTGCTGTTATTAAAACGTGTCATTTTGTAACCAGTCAAACGATTATCAATTTAGCTGCTTTCGAAAGAAGAAAAATGTACCTTTCCAACGTTTAATAGATGACGCTACGTGTTCTATGATTTAAATTAAAAGATCGGTTATTTGTAGATCAGCCTTGTATATTATTATTTTATTACATATATTACTTGCCTTTTATATTAGCTTACACGTTTCAAAATCCGTTTAAATTCGGGCTTTGAGTAGATAAATCCAACGTATTGAGTTTATCTTTGAGAATGTTTTTTTTTTTTTAAATTAATTCGTGTGGCATGATGCGTTGGCCTATTGGAGGATAAATGGTTAATAATTTTGTGTTAATACTTAAAGCTTTAACATTAAATCATTGAAATGAACATTATTTAAAAAACAAAACTAAGTCTCTAGCATGTTTGGTTTGTTAGCAGTTCGCTATAGAAAACAGAATATTTCAGTGTATGTATTGAAAAAATCGATTATCGGCTTGTCAGAATTTTTGTAACGCATTAAAGGAGACATCTTAGACTCCATAAATTTTATATATATATTATGGATCGGCGAGACTAGACTAGATCATATCCGTCTGTCTGATAGTTTTTGCGCATATTGTGGGATACATTTTTAAGATTTCCAGTTGTAGCTCGGTATTTTATTTTTATTGCAGTCAAATAGAATATCCATATTCGTTAAAGCTTTCGTTCTACCGAAGTTAAAGTTTTTCTTGCTATAGATATAGATAATTGAAATATCTAATGATGTTGGTATGCAGAATTCATTCTACCGAAGATTCCACTAGGTGCATACTTGTATTAGAATTAAAATGTTTTAAAATATTTTCTCCGATTCAAAGCTAATATTAAGTGAAGACCTCGAGATATTGATGTAATTCGGAGTTGCACAATTTAGCTAGAATTCGATTTACCAATGGTGCTTCGTTAAAATTTCATGAACTCGTGGTAGAGACCTGTTGGTCGTGTGTGAAGTTGCTAAAAATGCGGAACAATGATGATCTATGCACGTTTAAAGCAACAGCACGCTTCCGAATCGAAAGGTCCGGGTTGTCACGAACAGTCTGAGTAACTCTGCCTACGTTTTCGAATGTTCTCGAAGACCTTGGACGCCCGGATTTTGATTTTTCCAGCGTTGAACCGGTCTGTTCAAACTTCTCGACCCATTTTCCAATGAGTCGACGGGCTTGGCGCATCATTTAAATGACGAACTTGTTGAATGCTGCAGAATTTTCTTCCCGAGAAACGCTCCATAGCGACTAAATTCCCAAAAGCTAGGCTACCGATTGACATACCCCCCGCGCCACTCGGAATAGTTGCGTTCACGCAATCAGCAAATCAAATGTGAACTTTCTTTTGATACACCCTGTATCTTAGACAAAAAGTAATTTGACTTTTAATTTATTTAAACGCAGTTTATTTCATTTACACAACAAAATATTTTCTTAGCTCTAAACAACCACAGCCTGCGTCACGTGCCGTAACTTCTGCGTCATCTTTTTGTCTCTATTGATGTTCATGCAATACATCACCGTCTGCGGTGTGATCTAAACCACTTGTATCTACGTGTTCATCATAAGATACTTCCTCAGCAACACCGCTACCGCTTGTATCATGCTCCTGCTGCTGATGGTTAGCGCTCTCATGTAATCCAATAGTAGCATGTGCTGCTGCCTTTGAAGCATTCACCTGTGCTGCTGTTGCCGAAGAGGACGCCTTAATTGCTGCCTCCTTGGTCGCTGCATAATCCACTTGCGCCTGTTTCAGTTGCTCCTCTACCTGCTCTAAACGCGTCTTTGCCTGTCCAACCATGGAGGACTGTGAAGCCAATTGATGCGAGACTTCATTAGCAGTTTGTTCCGCCTGTTCCGCCAATGATTTGGCGTTGTTCACCGCTGCTGTCAGCACAGAGATGTGACTATGCGTTGCATGCGCTGTTTGCTGTGCTAATTTTGAAGAGACTTTCGCAGACTTCAATTGCTCCAATTCACGTGAAAGTGCACGTTGTGCTTCAGCTGCCTGCTGTTCCAATTCCTGCAATAAAACGCGTTTACCTGTAAGTGCCGCCTGTGCTGTAGCTGCAGCCTGAGTAGCAGCCTGCGCCAAAGTGTTCTTGGCTATGAAAGCAGCTTGATTTGCTGCAGCATGTTGATTAGCGACAGCGCTATAAGCTTGATTGGCAGAACCTTGTGCTATGGAACGTAGTCCACTGCCTATACTGTAACCAGCTTTCGAACTGCTGCTGCTGCTGCTACTGCTGCTATGACTGGACGTAGTAACAGCGGCAGCAGGATTGTGTATGGCGGTAGCTGTATGTGAATTGCTATAATAGTTGTTGCTGCCACTTAACGAGTGATGTGGTGGCTCTTCTTCCGGTGCTGTTGGTTCCACATGTGCTTCTAGCGTTGGCTCGTAGTAGCTGTGTTGTCTAGGCGGTGCATGATGTTGACTCACTTGTTGCAGTTTGTGTATATAGTAGCCATTGCGTTTGTGCAAACGTGCTTCTATACAACTGCAACAGAGCACTAATATATTCGAAATCACTGTGTTAATCCTTGTTAATCCTTTCGGCGTATACTATAGTTAAACTTACTTAGTATGGCGTAGTAGATAAAATAGTTTAATATTCCATAGCACTTCATCATTAGACTTGATCTTCTGAAACTATATTGAACGTCTCCTCACTGCTGCAGCTACATTTTATATGCAACAGGCTCATTAACTAGCAGCGATGCATAACTTTCGACAGTACGGAAAGTGTTTTTTATTTAAGTTAAGTATCTTATAACATGTTATGTTGCAACATTTTATTAATTTAAATAATAATTTGTATATTGTACGTGTATATTGTAGGCAAAGTCAGTATGCATCACTCATGAACTCCAGGAAGTACTTCAGCGGCTTGGATACATTTTTTTGTTTGTTTGAAAGCTTAACGAGTAAGCAGTTAATTGGTTCGATTTGGCCGCCCAGTCAATTACTATGAAATTAGCATAATATTTGAATGGGTGTGGTTGTTGTACGAATAGTTAGTTTGAGGTTAGGTTTTCATATTTGAGGTTATGTAGGCTATGTTGAAATCAGTTAGCTAATTTCAACGGTTTATATTTATATGGATGAGCGTACTTTTTAGGACTGTTTAAATATTACGTGTATGTTTATGTGTATGTTGCGTTCAAAGTGTGAAATATAAAAAACACTACAAATGACAGTACGGAGAGAGCGAATTTTGTTAGCATGTTTGTACATGTGGTGGGTAATCTCCGGAACCACTCCACCAGTGGCGTAACTATATGGTGGCATGGCTTGCAACCACGGCCGCACCAAACCCCCCCCCCCCCCCATACGGGACAAAATTTAGTAAAAATTATAAATTTTATATAAATACTTAAATCAATTAAAGTTAGGCACAGCTAAAAACCATATAAAAATTCAAATAAATTATTAAGATTTAAACGCATTGATAAGAAAAGGATGTCGATCAATTATCAAACGCGAACTAGTGATGTTCGGGGAATTCACGAATTTTGTTAAGCAAGAAAGTACTTTTTTCGTGGCGCTGGCAAATGATGTTAGAGGAATCCCGTATGTCTATATTTTAAGTACGAAGTGCTCTACTACCCATTCTTCGTTTGATTCGTAGTTTTTGTTTTATTGAATCTGCAAAAAGAGGCAAAGTAAAGTTAATTGTGAAAATGAAACAATTCAACATGTTTAGTTCTAGAAAATATTTAAGTGGGAGCAAAAAACGAAAGAGAAAAAGGGAGTCTGAAGAAAAAAATAAAAAGTTACCAAAAATTAATCAGTAATTTAAGAATGATGACTTTATTAATGAAAAAGCGAGTGAAAAGATGCAGCACTCGACACCAGTGTATATTCAGATCCAGAACAACCGCAACAAGGTCCAAGCAAAAAACCCAAAAAAAATATAAAAAATGTTAGTGTGAACAGTATTGCATCTTCACCATACGTGTATATTACTGATAAGGGTAATATTACAGAAATAAATGATCGGGTCAAACGGTTCGTGATCGAAAATGGACATTGTAAACCTTAAAGGTCCTTCCTGAAAAGACAGTGCCAATAGATGTTTCCTAGAAAAACATTACTATATTGTTTCCAAGTCTGGCGTGAAACATGAACGCACATGGATATCCTATTCCTTAATACTTCAGAAGGCGTATTGTGAACCATGTTGGTTATTCGCAAATCGGGCATCAAAATAAAAACAAAATGTTTGGATAGAAGGCTATGATGACTGGAAACATATTGTAGATGCCATAGAAAGACACAAGACATAGAAAAGTCAGGTGGTTATATGGAATATATGGATATATGGAATATATGGATATATGGAATATATGGATATATGGAATATATGGATATATGGAATATATGGATATATGGAATATGCGGATATGTGGAACACATGATGAAGAACAAGAGTCCATGATCAAGAAATCTTTTTTGGCGCCAAGTATTCTCTAGACTCCTTGATATAACTCTGACAGTTTCAACGTGTAATTTAGTCTTTCGTGGCCACAGAGAAAACGCAGATAGAAATAATCCAAGTTCCCGAGGAAACTTTTTGAGTATTGTTGAGTTATTAGCAAAATACGATCCGATTTTACAAGAATTGCTAAGTAAACCAAAGAGGCCAGATAAAATACTTAAGTCCACACAAAAATACAAAATGAGCTGATCTCTGTTCTACTTAGTTCTAAAAATAAAAAATTCACTCATAAATAAAATAAATGCTGCACCATTTTACTATATCATATTCGATACGCCTCAAGATATTTCAAAACAGATGAAATGTGTGAACTTTACCGATATTGTATGATCGAAAAAAACGAAAATGGAATTATTAAATAGTAATTTTTAGGAATTCATGAAGTTAGGGATCGAACTGCCTTAGCAATGTCCAACCAGTTTATTAAATCGATAAATGACAAAAATATAGCTCTAAATAAGTGTCGAGGACAAGGATACAAGTATGTTGGTGCTAACACAATGAAAAGCACTTATGGTGGAGTTCAAAAACTCCATCGAAAAATATCGAGCCAAATATGGTATACGTTCACTGTGCTGCTCATAACTTAAATCTGGTACTTAGTGAAGCAGTAGTATAAGAGGTTATTGATATGCAACATTTTTTGAAAACGTTCAACAAATTTATAATTTTTTTGGGCATAGTATCAAAAGATGGAATATCTTATCAAGTTTTATATCTGATAAAGAAAGGTAGACTTTAATTTCGATAACATTAAAAACATTGAACCCTACTAGTTGGACGCTTTAAAAATTCCGTTTGTTGAAGTCCAACAAGCGCGAACGAAAACAATTCTGTTAAATTGCAAATCAAATGAAAGAAGTGAAGCTATTTCACTCAGGAAGAAGATTGAGAACTACAATTTTATTATGTTATTGGATTTCCATTGCAATATTCTACAAACTATCGATGGAGCCTCTAAAGCACTTCAGTCTAAAGTCACCGATTTTTCAAATGCCTTAAAACGTTTAAAATGTTGACGGTAAGAATTGGAAAGGTATCGACATGAACTTGAAAATTTAAAAAAGGAAGCAAATAGTGTAGCAGAAAAATGGTCAGATGGACCTTGAATTTTCGAAAACTCTTCAGAGGAAGGTGAAACGTCATTTTGACGAACCTTGCGAAGATGAGCGTCTCCAAGATTCGGAAATTATGTTCAAAGTGAACAAAAAGTATTGGACATCATTATTAATCAAATGATGATGGCGTTTCCTTCCAATGAATGAAATTGTTTCCAATTTCAATGTTTCGCAACCTGCCACTTTAAAATATTATAATATAATTATAAAATTGAATAGATATTTAACTAAAATGCACACAATATTAGTGCATGATACTGTGTTGAGTAACTACTTAAGTGATTTATTAAAATTAAATTACAACTTTGTCACGGGCCTCAGATGGTATGGTTTGAAACATTCTTTCACTATTTGCAAGTATATTATTTCCGATGAAATTTTGACTATATGTCATTTGGAAAAAATGAGAGGTGCCACGCCCTCATACAAGACAAAAAACAAAAGCGTCATACATATCTCAGCAACTACTTGACCAATCATCACGAACATCATATACTATGTTACTACCGATTAAGAGAAGGTTTCTGGCTATATATAATTTGGAAAAAATGGGCGATGCCACGCCCCCATATGAGAAAAACCAAATTTGTCGTATCTCAGAAACTTTTTGAAGCAGTTTGAAGAGATTTGGTCCATATGTATACAAAGGGCACCGGAAGATATAGGATACACACAGCAAAAGTGCGCGGTACCACGCCTAATATTGTATATAAGAGAAAAACCAAATTCATTGCATCTCAGTTACAATTAGAGGCAGATGGATGAGCTGTGGAACATATGTAAAGGGCACCGAACAAATTTATAAGCACTAGAAAAATGGGCGGTGCCACGGCCCCATATAAGAGAAAAAGAACAGGGGCGTAGCTGCGCACAGCGGGTACAGTAGGTATTGATCCTTTGTACAATGGTGCGGGCGGCCAGGGAGGTGTAGGAAGTAAAAAAAAATCAATAGAAAAAGGGCGATGCCACGCTTCTCAGATAAGAAAAGAACCAAATGCGTCATAAATAAGCAAATATTTCACGCAAATCAATGAATTTGGTACATATGTAAAGGGCATCGATAGACAAAGAATCTACTAGAAAATAGGCGAAAATACGCCTTATATACAAGAGAAAAACAAAATGGGGCGTAACAGCGTACGCCTAGAATTCTAGTTACTTACATAAACTGCCTAATAAAAGTGCTAAGGACAAAATTGTGTACAGTTTGGTTGAAGTTTCACTTGTGGACTACATTTTTTTTTTTAGAAATATTTGGAAATGTCGGTACATTTGTCGGTACATCTGTCTGGCATTGAATACTGATTTTTTCTGAAATTACAAATAAGAAAGAGTACGAAATATTAAAAGAGACTTAGCAGATGAATGTCGTTTCACTTGTGCGCCGTTAAGTCCCACAAATCATAAACTTTGGGACGGAGGTACTGCCAAAATTGGAAGAATTTCGATTCATGCAATTAATGCGTTTTATTTCGTTCTGAAAAAGGGAAGTTATTATGCCGTACCCACAGGATCGCAAACAATAGTCTAGGCTTACCACGTGTAGCACTTCATGGCAGGCGTGGCGTTGGTATGACAGGAAAAGAACGCCGATGCAATAATTTTAATTGAATTTAATAGGAGTGGTAACAGCACACTGTCTCATAGGCCAGCATGTCAGGAGACTGGAGGCTTACTCGCAACACTTCTGTAGAAGCTGTGATAAATGCGAGGAACCCGAAACAGTCCAACTTCTGTACCACTGTCCAGAACTGTCACAAACCTGGGCGACTAGTTCCTAAATAAAATATCTGAAATAGATATGAATATCTGAAAATTTAATGCTCGAGGTAAAAACAAATCTCAAAGCAGATTCATGTGGTATCACAACGGACCGTGTGCAGCCTAAGTTCTGGATGGGCGTTTGTAACTCACCCGACCATTTTAACATAACATAACCTAACCCAGCTCCAGACCGGGTCATTGCTAGAGGTAGCCTATATACAAACTTGCCCTCCATTTTTAAGTTTTTGTATGAAATTTTGTTGTAAGATAGAAATTTCAAATTTCGCGTATACTAGTAACATACAACATATGTATGAATAATTTTATGAGGAAGACCATATACTAACCTGGTCCATTTTTAGGTTATGTCTGAGAATTGATTTGGTTTTGTTGAAAATTCCGATAGAAACTCCACTTTTGGTGTATCTTAGGTAATTTATAATATAAGGGATAGCCCCATACAAACTTGGCCTACATGTTCAAGTTTTTGTATGAAATTTTGTTGTTTCTGTTCTTAGTTAAGCTAGAAATGCCCAATTTGGCGAATCTTATGATCAATACTGA
>JAWNNQ010000542.1:0-97398 GCA_035044765.1 Leucophenga montana
TCGTGTATTTTAGCGAAGTCGCATCGTAATACCTTTTTACTCCCAAAACACAGTAGTGGAGATCATACAACAATATGCCTTGAGATAGGGGGCACAAATTACAGAATGACCTCATTCTATTTAGCGTACGATGACCCAGGACCTGCACCTCCGACGCAATTGCAGGAACTGGTTAAGGACAGCAAGATGCAAAACTATAGCATCATCTTAGGAGGTGATGCGAATGCCCACCATACACAATGGGGAAGTGCAAGCACCAACGAGCGAGGTGAGTTACTTTATTACTATTTGCTACCCACAAACCTATATATATGCAATAAAGGTAATAACCCTACTTTTATTATTAAGTATCGTAAAGAGGTTTTAGATATTACTTTGATATCTGATAACCTTATTGATAAAATTATTTCATGGAAAATTTTGGATAATCATTCTTTTTCGGACCACAGATATATATTGTACTGTTTGTCGCAAAAGACCACCAAACATGAAAGAAGCATTAACCTAAGAAAGACAAACTGGGAAGTGCACTCAAATACACCGAAAAGAATAGTAAGGCCTAAACCACCCTATGAACCTAGGAGGGTAGAGCAATTAGAAAAAACTGGTCGAGGTTTTCAAAAATAACTGATCGATGGCATTAAAGAAGGCTTGCCCTAAAGCCAGGATGAGAGTTACACGCAAACCCCCATGGTGGTCGAAAGATCTGGAGGATCTGAAACAAGGTTGTAGGAAGCTTTTTAATAAGACAAAATCCTTAGACCAAGATGCCTCATGGAACGCATACAAGAAAAAACTAACTTTATACAAAACAGCGATAAGAAAGGCTAAACGTACATCATGGGCAAAGTTCTGTAGTAATATAGAAACGTCTACGGATTCATCCCGTCTAAGAAAAATCCTTTCCAAGACACCAGTCTCGATGGGGTACCTAATGCACCCAACAGGTGAATGGACAAATTCTAGTAAAGAAACGTTAGAGTTGCTACTAGATACTCATTTTCCAGGGAATTCTGAGCAAATCAATGTAAAAATACAGGGGGAAGGAGTCTCTCCCGCACTTATATCAAATATAATAAGTAGGAAGAAGATTTTATAGGCTATTGAAACCTTTCAGCCCTTGAAATCCCCGGGCCCGGATGGTATTTTCCCAGCTCAACTACAATACACGAAAGAGTATATTTTACCTTGGCTATACATAATTTTGAATAGCTGTCTCAGCCTTAATCATATTTCATCAAAGTGGAAGGAAGTCAAAGTAGTTTTTATACCAAAGGCAGGTAAAGCCTCTCACGCCGTACACAATGATCTAGTTTCAATTTTTCCAATTAATCTAGTTTCTTTTCTACTAAAAACTTTAGAGAGGCTCTTGGACGCTCATATAGGAAGCACGGACAATCACCCGCTTCTTTCCAATGCTCAACATGCTTATAGTAAAGGCAAATCAACAGAAACAGCCTTGCACTTCCTGGTACATAATATCGAGAAGTCGATAGAGCAAAAGAAATTTGCTTTAGCTGCATTCTTCGATATAGAGGGTGCTTTCAATAACCGAAAAGCGAAAACCGCAGTCGCTATCACCAGGGCTCTGATAGATGTTGGGGTCGATGTGTCTTTGGTTGCTCTTATTCACAAAATGCTAACCAGCAGAGCTGTGAATTTGCAACTAGGAGGGATATTGGTCAGACGATTTGTCAGTAGAGGAACCCCACAAGGGGGTGAACTCTCACCACTTCTGTGGGTGACAGTGGTAGACCAGCTGCTAAAGCTGATGGAGGAGGCTGGCATAAGGTAATAGCGTAAGCGGATGATGTAGTGATGTTAATTAGGGTAAAATTCCCACAAACACTATGTAACCTAATGGAATCCGCATTTGCGGTTCTCCCAAAATGGGCTTCTGGCTGCGGCCTAGGTGTGAACCCTACAAAAACAGAACTATTTCTCTTTTCAAGGAAATATAAGACTCCTAAATTGACTTTACCCAAACTCAACAATATTTGTCTTACTATCAGCGAATATGCAAAATATCTGGAAGTGATCCCAGACAAAAAGCTCAATTGGAACATAAAAACGGAAGAGCGTATTAAGAAGCAAAAATAGCACTCTTTGCGTGCAAAAAAGCTATTGGAAGAAGGTGGGGTCAATAGACACAGCCCTCAGACTAAGGGAATCTTCAGCTTGGAACGGTAGTTCCTTTGGACACTCGAGGATTCTACTACTAAAAGGAAACATACCATCAAATACGGATAATTGCACACCAAACATTAACTTCATTAAAGAGTATGACGTCATAATACCCACAAGACCAAAAGGGGCCAACCTTCCTCACTGTAGAGAAAACGCTATCAATATCTTTACAGACGGGTCTAAGCTTGATGGAGAAGGTGGAGGTGTATTTTCACCGGATCTGGGGATTAAAGAATCCATTAGACTGCCCAATCATTGTAGCGTCTTTCAGGCGGAGATGCTAGCCATTCCGGAAGCTACGCATCTCCTACGGTCATACTCAAATACTCAAGAACATGTGTTTATCTTCTCTGACAGTCAGGCTGCCCTGAAAGCGCTAAACTCACTGGGTGCGTGATAAATTAGCAAGAGAGGGTAACACTGCTGATATACTTCCGGGGAAGGCCACAGTAGGTATACCCATGGCTACATGTAAACTATAGACCTCAACAGAGATGATCGGTATAGCAACCAATAGATGGTGCATCCTTGGCACGTGTAGAATCTCTAGACTCACCTGGCCAAAATATAATCTTAAAAGAACAAGAACACTACTTCAGTACAAGAGAGATATTGTGGGAGCCCTCACAGGCCACTGTACAATAGGGAGACAAGCCACAAGGCTAGGTTTAAACTCCTGGAACTTCTGCAGAAGCTGCGGAAACGCCTATGAGGAGGAGACGGTCGAGCACTTGCTATGTCATTGTCCGGCCCACAGTGGGAAGAGACTGACGTTATTAGGGCGCCCCTTCCTGGACAACTTAATTGAGATCTCAGAAGAAGAGATTAAACACATCTCGACGTTCTTGACACTGACAAGGTGGTTTCCTGAGTAGCTGCGGTTGAAATAATAACAAATATGGTATCACAATTGGCCTATGCTGGCCTAAGTGACAATGTGGGGTCTAACCATGTTGGCCATCCTTTCCTAACCTAACCTAACATGAAACGTTGAACTTCCGCGTATCCATCTCAATTGTTTATAGATAGTAAGGTTGCATGTCCGATTCGCTTATATCGGATTTGTTTGCAGACTTTTTCCAAAGCACTTATTGTAGTAGTAATGTAAATCCTACATTTCCATATCCATATAACATAACATTATATGATTTTATATCTCCGCTTAACATTTCCATGCAAACCATACTAGCATGTCTTTTATCCAGAGCTCGCAAAATATGCACACTACTTTTTGATTCTTTCGTGTTTTCTGTTTCATGCTTTTCGATGAGAGAAATACTCGAAGCTCTTCAGTTCTCACTGAACACTCTCTCTGTGCAATCTATTCTTACGTGTACGCTTATTTAAAGTTGATTTAAAGTCTTAAAAAAATTTAAATTTCTTAAAATATGTTTTATAATATTCTTTAAAGTTTTACTTTTTAATTTGCAATATAAAGACCGCGTTTATAGTGATATTATTCATTGTTTAAGTTGAAATATTTTTTACTTTGTTTTAATTATTTACTGCAAGCGTCTATTTTTCTGTTCTTTATTTTCCCTTTCTCTGTTTGTTTTTTACGTTCTCTTGCTAAACAGACAAACATACTAACATGATAGGAATTTTGTTTTTGTTCTCTTAAATTTTTGAGTTGGGTTCCGCGAGCGTAATAGTGGTACTTTTTCTGCTCTAAAATAATTTTATATTTAATATCATTTTTTGGCACCAATAATTTATTCCTTTTGGTTCTGTTTTATACCAAATTTAAAATGGCTTGTTCCGATACTCGCAGCCAATTTAAAAACAAGCCTTGTACTGACCAATACCTTGCTTGTTGATTATGCGATAATGCTTCGCGCTTGTATTGTGCTGGTTTTAACGGGCGTGATCTTGACGCCATTAATGAACGGAAAGGTCTACGTTAGACTGGTTCTCACTTTAGAACGACGGAGGTTGAGATTATATGGATCAGACTAGGTCTGGTTTCTCTGAATTTAATCGTTGTTTAAAAATGATGAACGACAAATTTTAGCAACTTGAAAAATCGTTCAATAATTTTAAGTGTCTAAATGCTTTTCCTAAACGAAAAAAAAAATTCTCCGAATTTGCTATAGCCCCTGTATTTTTATCACATTTCGATAAAAGCCAGAAGATTTTACGGTTTCCCTCCTTAGTACCTTCTGAGACGTCAACCCTGGTGCCAATGGATATTGACACCAATAAAACCATGCCTGATCTCAACGTCGAGCGTCAACTAGTGCTTCTTCTATCCCTCTGGTAGTTGTTGAAGACTGCACTGTGCCTTATAACAATTCCTTGGCAAAATATTCTGTTGTAGAAGCTATGACAGGATCATCATCTACACAAAATCAAACTTCTGCAAAAACAAATATCCTGACTGTTGTTGCCCCGCCAAATCTATGTTTTTCTCTCGTCTTGCTTCTGATACGACTGAAGATAATATTAAATATATATATATACAAATGATTCCCTATTTCCCTTGGTCAGGCCATAACTTGAGAACGACTTAGTCGATTTCATTCATTTTTTTTATGTTTTCTAATAATTTATAGAAGGTTCTTACGGAAAGAAAAATTAAGAAAATTGGGCATGAGGCAAGGGGAAGGGCAGCAACGCGCAGGATACCATTTAAAATAGATGGACGAAATGCTGTATACATGTTATTGAGATCGAAGGGGCAGGAAGAAGGGGAGGTAGGGGAATGGGTTCAGGCTAAAGGGGGGTTGGCGAATGGATGAAAGGGGGCAGGCGAATATGGGTAGGGTAAAGGGGTATGGGAAAGGAGGGATAGGGGAAGAAGGCAGAGGGAAATAACTTCTCCTACTCCCGTTCTATTTCCTCATTTAATATAATTGTTCCTGTGTCAATTTTGGACACCATTATATTTCCCAATTTTTGGCCTCTTGGTATTATTGTGCATGAGTACGTCTATAAAAGTAAACGTACCCCTGTACAGAATCCTGTTAAGTTGCCCTTTATTTCAACATCTGTGCCAAAAAAATAAGTTCCACTTCTTTCCTAATTCATTATCAAAATGTGAGAGGGTTAAAAACTAAGCTTAGTAATGTTTATCTTAATATTTTTTCTTTTATTGATGGCATCATTGTCTTTACTGAAACTTGGCTTCAACCACATATACTCAATACAGAGTTATTTAATGACAATTTTGTTTCATTTAGAAAAGATCGTACCAATCGCTCTGGTGCTAGTGTTCTTATATCAGTCAATTCGTCTCTGTTGTCTGAGGAAATTGGTATTATCTACTTTTCGCGTTTTCAACATATACATTACTTGCTCATACATTCCTCCATCTTCGGAAATGAGATTCTATTGTCAGCATACCGCTTCGAACTCATACATCGCTACTCTTTTACATGAAAAAGATCATCTTATTGTTTTAGGTGATTTTAATCTACCTAATGCAAGATAGTCAAATTTGATTAATACTTCTATGCTGATTCCAGCTGTAGAGAATGATTTTATTGATAGTATTTTTGAATTGTCCATGCAACAGTGTTATACTGTTCGCAACAGCTGATGCACTTATTAGTAGAATTCCTCCTATTACAACGCCTGAAGATAGTCCCCATCCAACTTTGGAAGTCTCTTTTCAGCTTGACTGTATTTGTCGTTCACATGACATACATATATCTCTTCGACGTGTGAGATGCTTTAGAAAAACTGACTATGTCAAGTTAAATCACTTACTTTTCAATAATGATTGGTTTGCTATCGAGCGCTGCTCAGATATTGAATTGGCAGCGAATATTTTTTATTCCACCTGTTATCACAATCGATAAAGGCATATGAAAAAAACAATATATATTATCATCAAAAAGAGTGTAAAATTTGTCAACAACAAAATCAAATATCTATATACAAGTTAGCATGCACAAGGCTAAATGTACTGACCAGGCTGTCTGCCGATGGAACTTGACACTCGGCAGAGCGAAGAATAAAATAAATAATTAAAATAATTTGGCATTTTTTTGAATTTCGATTAATATATAAGTTACTACATTTTATAAATAAAAAATTAATTAAAATCAGTTACTCAAAGAAAATGTACTGACCAGGTTGTCTGCCGACGGAACCTGACACTCGGCAGAGCGAACAATAAAAAAAATTAAAAAAATTTGGCATTTGTTTCAATTTCGATTAATATACAAGTTACTACATTTTGTAAATAAAAAGTTTGTTAAAATCAGTTACTCAAAGTAGCAAATCTTTAAATCACAGAAGACTCCAAGACTAAGTAACAAGTGCTTAGTTTTGTCTTTTTTGTTTGCAATAATCAATAAACGCATTCCAGGTTACAAGTTCCCGCGTGTGCATCCAGCGCCAACAGGGTTGGTTTTTAGCAAAAACAAATTATTCAAATATAGCTGCATTCCAGGTTACAAGTGCCTGTGTATGTACGCAATAGTGTAGTAATATCCATTCAAAAGTGATTAATTGCACTCCAAGTTACAAGTGCTTGTGTGTGAATTACAATTATTTCGTTCCCTTGTCTGGATATAAACACCACCATTAGCAGTTATTTTGACAGATGCATTAAAGTAAAACGAAACATGTGTCATAATCCAAAACCATTTTTCAATTTCGTTAATACGAAACGTAGTACGTCAGCGTATCCTTCGCAATTATTTGTTGATGGTGCAGTTGCATCTTCTTATTCGCCTATATCAGATTGTTTGCCGACCTTTTCCAATGTACGTTGCAACGAAGTCACAGGCTGAGGTTAGCAAGAAAAAGATTAGAAAATTTATCAAGTTTCCTGGCGACCCACGTGTCGAACTTTCCAAAAGAAATAAAAGTTTCTGTTAGTTTTAATTCATTTATTTCAATGATATTTAGTATTAATTATTTTTAATGTATGCGAGGCGAGATGGTATGTCTTTATGATACAAACCACAATCGAAGCGGTGAATATGGTGGGATGAGAATGTTTGGCGATGATTTCTGTTTTCTGTTATTTCAGCGTTATGATGTAGGGTATGAGTGGGGTGTTGGTATGTGTTTGTGTGTGCGTGTGTGTGTGTGTCTGTGGGCTTAGTAAAATGGATTATAAATTTCAATCTATATGACGAGTGCGGGAGTGAACGTGACGGTTGATCTCATGTATTATTTGGGTAAATGTTGACACGTTTTCCAACGTTACATCGACCTATTCTTGGACTCTAATTTGATAACCTAGAGTACGCGTAATCTCTATTGGAAAAAGATACCATCATGCAACAGATGTCAATCCTAGTAAGCAGTACTCCCGATAAGACACACGGCTCAGGTTATCTATTGGCAACTTATGCCAAACCTAGCAAGCAGCACTCCCGATAATACAAACGACACGGATTATCTATTGGCAGCAGATGCCAATCCTAGCAAATGGCACTTCCGAAAATACACACGGCGCGGGTTCTCTATTGGCAACAGATGCCAAGCCTAACCAACTGCACTTCCGGTGACAACCGGCGCGAATCTCTATTGGCAACAGATGCCAATCCTAACAAACGGCACTTCCGGTATCGACCGGCGCCAATCTTTATTGTTAACAGATTACAATCCTAACCAGCGGCACTCCCTGTATCAACCGGCGCGAGTCTCTATTGGCAACAGATGCCAATCCTAACCAGCGGCACTCCCGGTTTCAACCGCCGCGAATCTCTATTGGCAACAGATGCCAATCCTAACCAGTTCACTTACCCGAAAATCGCGTTTATCCTCGCACGACCTGCTTGTACCAATGCCCACACAGAACTGACTTCTGAATTTCATTTTATTTTCTAAAACAGTCGCTGCTTTTGTCAGTGAATTCCACATTGCAAAGTCTGGGATTAAATCGACCATTTGTGGTTTGTGGTATTTTATAGACTTAACTTGCCCGCTGTTAATATAATTAATTAAATTCATTGCAATATTAATTTATAATTGCCTTATTTTATGAATTACTTGCTCACTAAAATCAGTGAAGCTAAATAAATGTTCAATTTTATTTTATAATCTCAATTTACAATATATTTATTTTTATTTGTGGGCGGAGCGGTTGGCTTCGTCACAACGTATTCTTGCAGCTTTGATAATCTTAAGTTTCTCATAACCTTACAGCATAACATCATATGACTTTATAACTCCTGCCACTATCTTCATGCAAAATAGTTTAACATGTCTGTTATCAATTAAATTCTCTTTCCAACCTGGCCGTGATAATATTCCCAGTCGCATACTAAAACAATGTTCTAGCTCCATTTGTTTTCCTTTATCAATTCTTTTCAACCTATCCACAAAGTTATGTAAATTTCCATCTCTTTGGAAGGAGTCTTTTATTATCGCTTTACATAAAAAGGGTAGCAAGTCTGATGTATCGAATTATAGATGTATTCCTAAGCTGAGTGATATTCCAAAGCTCTTTGAAAAAAATCATTTGTGACCAATTACAACAGTCATTAAAGTCTGTTGTCAGTTCTTACCAACATAGTTTCATTAGATGATAACACAGGACCACAAAGGGAAATTGAGGTGGACATGTTCTAAGCGTAGGTGACCTTTATGTTTTTGGGGTCGCTGAATACGATGCCGGTGTCCGTATGACCCCATCCTTAATTTATCTTCGCTTCAGAAATTTTTGCAAAAAATCTCAAATAAATACATGAATTCCTCGCTCTCCGATACTCTCATTGCTTTGATAAGCTGTTTACCTAAGCCAAGTTTGACGTGTAAGGATGGAAAGATGACTTTCTTTCTAGGAATGATACTCTCGTGAACAATGTTTTTAGATCCTGGAGTTAATTTTTGTCTGAGTGGCCAGTCTTTTTTAACATAATGTTGATCTCGAGCACGACTGTTCCACTCACAAATATGTTCCTTTTTGTTGACCTAATAGAATACATGTTATTTTCAAATCCCCAACGAATTGCCACTTGTGAGTTTCATACTTTAATTTTTCGAGTAGAAAATCTAGGTTACAGTACTCCTCTTTCAAGATGACTGAATGGCCAACTCCTCACTGATGACTCAATAAATAGGCGCCAGTCACTAGCAATAAACCAACCCTTTTGCTTTAGAGAAGAATTGCCGGAATGGTCGATCTCAATCACGATAAAAAGCCACTCGAGTACCTGGAGCTAAACAATTCTTCTCTTGCAACCTAGACAATATGAGTTCAGAAATTTCTTCCGAAAGTCCTGCATCTCGAACCAAGTCACTTAACTCGTCTTGAGTAAAACCATTGGAGTTTCCGGGTTGATCATTTTCTGATTCTTGTGGCTCATTCAGCTCGTCATATTGCTGATCTTTAAATTCTTCACATGACATACTTTCATTTACATCATTAGTTTCTTCTTCAAAAGAGACATCCTCAGTAGAAGCCCAATGTTCACTTTCAACCTGCTCAATGCTGGGTTTAGGCACAAAAACTTCGCATCAAGATAAGTGATTCATGTAAACAAGATATCGTCTTAACAGGTCTCGAAGAAATTAGAATATCGTGCATTCATAATGATCCTACTCAGCGACCACAAAATCATTAAGAGCAACTGTTCTAAAACCCATTCCTAGCTAAAATTCCGGCCGAGAGATTAAAAAAAAACTTGACCTCTAGATGACCTTGAATTGGCTATGCAATTTTGGTTCACAAAAAAGGTCAAAACGTATTCTGACGCAAAATGTTCCACCCTTTCTGAATCAAAAATTAAATATTTCAAATTAAGGTGTTTGACCTTGAGTTGACCGTGATGCTGACGTGATAGGGTCATACGGACATAGGGATCGTAATCAGCGACTCCAATAACATAAAGAGCCACTGTTATGAAACCAATTCCTAACTAAAATTCCGGCCTCTAGATGACCTTGAATTGGCTATGCAATTTTGGTTCATAAAAAAGGTCAAAACGTATTCTGACGTAATATGTTCCACCCTTTCTGAATCAAAAATTAAATATTTCAAATTAAGGTGTTTGACCTTGAGTTGACCTTGATGCTGACGTGATAGGGTCATACGGACATAGGGATCGTAATCAGCGACTCCAATAACATAAAGAGCCACTGTTTTGAAACCAATTCCTAGCTAAAATTCCGGCCGAGAGATTAAAAGAAGAAGTTGACCTCTAGATGACTTTTAATTGCCCTTGAAATGTTGGTTCATAAAAAAGGTCACAACGTATTCGTACGCAAAATTTTCCTCATAGCGGTGTCCTCTCATCGGCAAATGAAGTTTTCCAAATAGATAAAAGTCACGCACAGACAAATCAGGCGAGTAAGGTGAAGGATGTACCTTTTCAACGCACTTACTTACCAATAGGTGGCGCCACCAGAAACAGCTATTTTTAAAAAGTTCTGTTTCTTTTGCGACAGACCATGTACCTATCTTCAATATATTATACATTATGATTTATATACACTAATATTATAAAGAGGTAATGTTTGCATGTTTGTATATAGCAGTTAATATTGTTATATTCCATCTGCCTCCCCTGTACGTTCAGTCTATCTCAGGTATGGGAACGACCATCGATATCGAAAGGAACGGGTATAACAAGTAAATTTATTCAAAACTGTAACAGCACTCGAAAGGTAATACCCGTATAAAAAAAGGTAGAAAGGTATATAGTTGAGATCATTCGCTGTTATTGATCTCGATTTCCCCTCCCAACCTATAGTCGGATAATGCTAGCGGAAACTGCGTCTCCTTTTAATTTTTTAATCTAATCTATGTTGAACTTCAACCTCTATCCTTGATCCATCGTAGTTCAGTGAAATGCAATAATTATAATTTTTTGGCGTTAAAATATGAAGGTATTAGTGTTTTTAGTATATAATATAGGCAGCCGTGAACTTAAATTTAAAATTTGCCGCAAAGAGGTGCTGCCAAAAAGTAGTAATCGTTGCTGTAAATGGTAGTAATTGCTGTAATTGGTAGTAGTTGCTTCTGCACCCAAAGTCCAGGTTGGCGAAGTATAAACGCTGTTGCTAGAATTCACAATTTAGGATAGTTATACTATAAATTCAGATATATAAATTCAAGTATATATATAGATATAAAAAACCAATAAACTCAAATAAACAAAACAAAATTTACTAAAGCCGATTCGACATGGCGCGAACATGCCGGCCGCCTGAGCGACCCTGCCAGCCACGATAAGCTGCGAAATGCCGCTTTGATACACTCCTGTGGGCTGTTGTCAGCGCTTCCTCGTCGTCTTGCTCCCTGTAGTACACGAATTTTAGAGCGAGACCGCCGCTTCGCTGTTACAGTTGATGATACCTTGGGCGTAGTACACTGCCGATGTAGCCGCTTTCGCAAATCCGGATCCTGTGGCCGGTGCTTCTTTCGAGATCTGCTGTCATTATTACATATCGGTACTGCACGCATTTCGTCTAAGGAGACGTGTAGCATGGTGTGGTAGATATCTCCACACACCCCACACACATCACACGATCGACATAAACCGATTTGGTGCGACTTAGCCGAGCAATTGCCGCAGTATCCGAGGCGTCTTGCAATCTGCCGGCGTTCTATCGGTGTCATACGTCGAAATTCCACGCAGTACCGAATCGCATGCCGCTTTTTACAGAACGTACACGGCCGAAGTGACCTGCAGGATACCAAAAACATTAGTGATTGTCAATACTGGTGGAAACTTTTATAGAGTGTTATGTGTGGCATGTAAAGTATGCAGTGACCATTAATTATCGATTAATTGAAAAAAAAAACTATTGACTCTACAAAGTCAAACTACTAGAAAATAAGAGAGAGATATCTAGTAAAGAGAAATTGTGCATATTGGCAGCAAAACCAGTTTTGCGATAGCATGCGTGACTAATCCGGAGGGTATGCAAACGTCAACGGTTCTTACACGACCGTCCGATACTGGATGAGTCTGTATAACGCGACCCATTTTCCACTCGGTGGCCGGGAGCAGATCTTCCTTGATGACAACAAAGTCGTTTTCCCGTAGATTGCGTTGAGGTTGTTTCCATTTACAGCGCCGATGAAGCTCGGTCAAATATTCCGTCTTCCAACGCCGACTGAATTCCTGATGTATGTATTTAAGCTTCTCCCAATGATTCAGCAACGAGAGATTATCTCTAGATAAATCCAGGAATGCAATTCCGAAAGGTCATGGGGCAGAGCGGACGAGAGTTCAAGAGTTCCTCTATTCGAGCCAAAAGTGTCGAGAATTCTTCAAGGGTGAACTTATGGTTGCCAGCTACCTTTCGGATTTGGATTTTGAAGATGTTTACAGCAGCCTCGAACAACCCACCCATGTGAGGAGCACTAGGTGGGATAAAGAACCAGAGAAAGCCCAGACTGTTGTATTTTTCTGAGACACAGTCGGATGCTGACTGCAGAAAACCTTCAAACTCGCGCAGCTCGACTAGCGCCCACGAAGTTTCGTCCGTTGTTCGAGAATGCGGCAGAAGGCTGGAGCTGAAAGGGATGATATAGCTTCGAGATGGATATCTTTGGTTGTGCAACACACAAATACAAAGACATATTCTTTAAGATCCGTTCCATTGCGCAGTACGGAGGATTTTATTGCAAAGGACCCGGCAAAATCTACTCCAGTAACCGTAAATGGGAAGGCAAAACGCACAGGTTCAGGAGACAGAAGAGCCATCAGTTGACACTGAAGCTTTTGCTTGTATATGGTGCATGGTTTGCAACTACGGATACATGCCTTGACATAATTTTTAAGTTTTGGAACTTAGAATTATTGGCGAACCGCTCGGACCATCAGTTGAACCTCAACGTACATTAGAGTATTGTGCAATAACCTTAGGAATAAGTCAAACAACGAGACTTGTTAGGAAGCAAAATGGGGTTCCGTTCGCTGTAGGAAAGCGTTGCATGGGTTAAACGACCATTAACTCGAATTTGACACTCTGTGTCCATCATTAGATTTAGAGATGCATAGGTCTTTTTACCGCTATCGGTTAGCCGTTCAAGACTAGAACATATTCGTGCGAATAACATTGCTTCTGCGCTGCGATAATTAGACGCACTTTTGCTGTATTTACGTCAGCGTGTTGAATATTATCGTCTTTTAGAGTTTTATTGCTGGTGTGAACCATCTTCAATATCATGGCTGTGGCTCTCAACGAGGGTAGGACGTGAACTCAAAGCCGATATCCCAGTCATCATCCGAGGTATTCAACACCTCTTCTTTTCTAGCCTCCGGGGGGCTGTTTGATTTATTTTCGAGGTAGGCCAAGTATTTGGCTACTGAATCAGCCTTGCTGGTCAATTCCACCATAGATCACAGCTCTGCAGTTTTAAGGTAGAGCAATCCCGGGTACCAAGACCCGCGGGATTATTTTTAGACGCAACATGTCGCCAAGCAGCATTCGTGACATTCTGCCGTATAAGAGAAATACGATTTGCTACAATCGAATCGGACCACAAATGCAGCTTGTTGGAGAACGGCTGCACGTTAGTTACGACGTGCTTAATTAGCCGAGTCAGCAGCACCGCTCCGCATAACTCAAGTCGAGGGAGACTGAGTGTTTGCAGTGGAGCTACTTTGCTTTTTGCTACAAGTAATTTTGAGGTGGTATTGCCTGTTGGAGGGGCAGCGCGCAGATAGAGTGCAGCGCAATATGCTTTCTCAGAAGCATCACAGAATCCATGTAGCTGTATGTAGGTTTAGGGAAAACCCGATCCTGCGAGGAATTTTTATCGCTTCAATATCAGAAAGATTCTTCAGGATATTATGCCATCTTATAAGGGAAAAAGGATATACTGCATCGTCCCAACCATCGCCATCTTTGGCTAGATGCTGCATAATATCTTGGCTTGCACGATTATCGGTGTAAGCCAGCCTGCGGGGTCAAACAAAGACCGCAATTTCGACAGAGTGTGAGAAACTATCTTTCATGGCGTTCCAATTAATGCCGAGTGTTTTTGTATCACTAAAATCGGGCATCTTGAACAAATCGAGAAGATCGTCGGGTGCGATCTGTTGCAGCAGTTGGGGTGGTTGGATATCATTTTTCTTAGTTTATATCCAGCACTATTAAGTGCTTTAATGAGATGTGACTGACTTTCTTGCGCTATCTGTAAATTGTGCGCACCAGATAGAACGTCGTCAACATACGTCTCTGGACATAGAATTTCACATGCCAATTGACGCCAAACGTCACCGTGCTCAGTGCGAAGTCCTAAATAGGGTTATCAGGAGAAGTGCGAAGGACTATACGCTGGAAGTCCCGATCGTCTTCATGCACTATAATTTGGCGATACATCTTTTCAATATAACCGTTATAAACGTATTGAGAGAAACGCCAGTTTAGAATTACGGCAAGAAGATCTGTTTGCAAAGTGGGCCCAGTCTCTAGAATATTATTTAGTGACACGCCATTCTGAGACTTTTTAGAGGCATGATGACGTAAAACTGCATGATGAGGCAAATAATAAGAGAAAAATTTGCATTCTCCACTTACTTCTTGGGTTGAAGTTTTAGCCATGTGATTTAGATTTAAATATTCATTGAGCACAGAGTGATATTCGATATTTAAATCTTCTTTATTGCTCAGGGTCCGCTGCATCCGGATATACTGAGATATAGCTGAAACTCTGTCCGAAATGGGAAACGTACCACTTACTTGCCATCGGTTTGGTGATATGTCGTGGACGTATATAGTTTCTCACATCTGATGTCACTGCCCGACATAGGTTCTGGAATATTTACTTCCTCAATCTCCCAAAAGCGTCGAAGCTGAGCGTTGAGATCTTCATCAGAATCTTCCGACACAAAAGTTGGGAACATATATGTGGATGAGGGAAGAGGTCCACTCAAAATCCAGCCGAAAATCGGGCTCTGAGCGGGCAAAGTTCCACCAATTTTAGTTCGTGACTCTCTCAACATAATTTGGTGGGCTATGTCAGATCCAATGATGAGATCTACTTGACCCGGTTTATTGAAATTTGGGTCAGCTAACTCCGTGATGTCAATTTGAGAAACGTTTTGTTTCTCAACTACGGTGGAGGGTAAAAAGTTTGCTAACTTATGCAGAACGATTGCCTGAACTAAAACTTCACGTTGTCTCTTTTCTGTGGTCAAGAAGAAATGACACACACTGGATGCTCTTTGGACAAAGGTACCGCCCATTCCTGACCTATTTGTAAATTCGGGCATAAGTGAGCAAATTCAACCTTTTTTGTGCTCTTTCGGCAATGAAAGACCTCTGAGACCCTTGATCAATCAATGCTCGTAATACAAAAAGTTCACCATTATGAGGAACGTGAACAAGAGCTGTTGGATGAATAATGGACAAATGATGCTGATCGACATGTAAATGCCCTATTATTAAATGACGAATTTTTTGTCTTAAAATGTAATAGGGTGTTATGAGGTTTTTTGCAATTCGAGCAAGTGATACTGCTTCTGCAATCTCCTATTTGGTGAGCAGAGGATAGGCAATTTACACATATTCTATATTTTTTTACTAAATATCTAGTATTTGGGGTTAATTTTAAAAATTCTGAACATTGTCGAATGGAGTGATTTCGCTGACAACATTTGCATTCAGAATTGTTAGATTTTGCTTCTGTGTGAAACTATTGTGATTTATTATGTGAACTTTGTGTTGGCTGTAGGGTCGCTTTGTCACTTTCATTGTATTAACTATTTTCAGCACCTCTATGCGTTTAGAAACCATGAACCCATGAAGTATAAATATTCCTGACCTAGTCATTCTTGCTATGATTGTGTTGTTGTCTGCTAATTACTCGTTTACTTTCCTGTAACAATTATTTGTAATCTGTAGTTGATATTTTGACATTATATACATATATTGCTCTATTCAAAACATGCATTTCACAGGATATATATTCAAAGCAAAAAAGTATCAATTTTCTTACTTAAGATACGATTACACGGTCACCTCTATGTAATGATTTCTGATTTGCTATATTCAAAACATTTATTTCATTTAATATACGTTCAATGCGAAAAATTGTCAATTATATTCTTACTCATTGAACTGACCGTGTAATCATATATACGGTCAGTTCAATGAATGTTATGATTTCGCCGCTTACCGTTAGCACAAATTTTCAGATTCGTCTAAGCAAATTTGCCGGCAGTGTTCATGCAATTTTTTTGTTTAAATTGAATTTGTGTTTCTATATTGGAAGTTGGTTTGCAACTAAAAATCAGTACACAAAATAAGTGTAATTCTAAAAATCAGTGCATGATGTATATCAGCACATCGGTCGTCAGCGACTCCTGTATATACAAGTTTGTCGCAAAATAAACAGGACTGTTCGAAAAAAAAAACAAAAATTTTATATTTTGCAAAAGTGATTTTTTTTTTTATTCAAAATAGTTTCCTTGTGCTTCGATACAGCGTCAATAAGCATTTCGAATGAGTGTTTTAGGTAATTTTTCGGAATATCCTTGAGAATGCCGGTCGACAGCTATTGGATGGCTTCAATGTCCTAATACGATTTCCAACTCATGTCCCTACCAATAGGTGGCGCCACAAGAAACAGCTATTTTTAAAAAGTTCTGTTTCTTTTGAGACAGACCTTGTACCTATCTCCAATATATTATACATTATGATTTATATACACTAATATTATAATACTAATATTATAATATAGAAGAGGTAATGTTTGTATGTAGGAGTTAATATTGTTATATTCCATCTGCCTCTCCTGCCGTACGTTCAGTTTATCTCAGGTATGGGAGCGACCATCGATATCGAAAGGAACGGGTATAACAAGTAAATTTATTTAAAATTGTAACTGCACTCGAAAGGTAATATCCGTATAAAAAAAGGTAGAAAGTATATAGTTGAGGTCATTCGCTGTAATTGATCTCGATTTCCCCTCCCATATTATTGTCGCATAATGCGAGCGGAAACTGGGACTCCTTTTAATTTTTTAATTTAATCTACTACGTTGAGCTTCTACCTCTATCTTTGTATCCATCGTAGTTCAGTTAAATGCAATAATTGTAATTTTTTGGGGTTATAATATGAACGTATTAGTGGGTTAGTATAAAATATAGGCAGCCCTGAGCTTACATTTAAAATTTGGCGCAAAGAGGTGCCGCCAAAAAGTAGTTTTTTAAATAAGTTTTTTAGTTCCTCTTTCTATGCACATTTTCGTCGCTTGCCCATTCCTGAAGAAAAAAAACTTAAACTCAAAAGTGTCGCATTTGCAACCCGTTGTCTGAATCGACTGAAAAACTTCTATTACTTATAAAAAGTTATACTATCCCTGAGTGATATCATTTAAAAAAATGGGCAGTGTCACTACATACGAGAAAACTCAAAGTCCTCAGCATGCATTTG
The DNA here is from genome assembly GCA_035044765.1 of Leucophenga montana. Taxonomy (NCBI): domain Eukaryota; kingdom Metazoa; phylum Arthropoda; class Insecta; order Diptera; family Drosophilidae; genus Leucophenga; species Leucophenga montana. Next base: position 17,485 of record JAWNNQ010000542.1, read on the forward strand.
ATACAGAATAAGTACCACTCTAAAATTAGATCTTGCCACGTTCCGAAAGTAAAGTCGTCATATCTCTGAAACTATTTAAGACATACATAGAATTGGTGCAAATATAAAAAGTACATTGAGAAATAAGTTTCATTAGAAAATTTAGGGCACAGTATATACATATAACCATTCGAGCGAAGCCGCGAGGAGAAACTGGTGTACAATAATTTCATACAATATATAATATTTTAATCGGATTTAAATTCCATAAATAAATATACATTTCATTTGACTTATTAACGAGTTATTCAATCCTTACATATACCCAGTTTGGCCTAGTTTGGAATTATAAAAGCAAAATATTTGGTTTTCACGCATATTTCAAACGTATTTGTTAAATCTTTAGCCTTTTTTATCCGAATGATTTACTCGTCTGACCCTAGTTTAATCAACTTTTCCAAAATTTAAAAATATTCAATGTATGTAGAGCATTTAAGCTTTGGAAAAGCTTAAAAATTTGTTTTTTGGTTTATATATTTTAAATATGTACACAGCTGATTTATGCGGTGGAACTACTGATAATCTTGTAATTTTTAGTTACGATCGTTAATTGTAAACTAAATATTGCTGCGAGTTTAAGGGATTTTATTGGTTCTGACGAAGTTGACTGGGTGTGTTGAAAGCAATCATTTTGGAAACACTCCTCAACAAAATTTGTGGCAACCCTGTTGGGTGGAAACTCTTAATCCGTGTGGCTTCTACATTTACGGTGCGCGAGTGCAATTTGAAGATTGAAGTTTGTTGTTGAAGTTCGTGTTTTGCTAAGAGTGCGAGATTTATAGAAATGGTACGTAGAAATGTTTTGTTTTGAAATTCTTTTGAGTTGGGTTTTTTTTTTCTCTCTTTTAAATTTGAAATTTGATATAAGAAATGATTCATGCGGCGAAGATGAAATATGCATTTCACGACTACGGTTATATGTACATGCACACATATTTATACGCAAGCGGTTCCCTAATCGGACAATCGCTAACTTTTCAAATTCATGGTCCTATTAAAAATTTCATTTTATCTTTGTTATATATTTTATATGTGTACATACTTGGTAAAGTAGGTATGTACATATGAATATACATACTCATATATACAGATATAAATGTGCAAACATACATTCATACATATGTAGATACATATATCGTGGGCACTCTTTCACATTGTATAGATGGTCTCAATTTTTTAAATGTAACTGCATTTGTACATAAGTTCATAGCAATAAATACATTGATTTTTTTTTTGTAAAAGTTTTTATAATTTATTATGTATAATATATATAATAAATTATTTTATTTATCCCTACGCAGAAAGTGAATGTACGGATACAATATGTATGTATATGCTTATAACCCTAACCGGCATCACGGCAGACACATCTGTTTTCCTACATTGAAACATATGTATGTATGTGTTTATGCATATACACGTATCCAACAAATGACACATATGCAGTTATGAATAATATTGCCAGTATGTATGTATGTACATAAAAATTAGGTATATACATATGTACATATATATAATCGTAAATATATAAATATACATATGTATATACTTTGAAAGCGATGGACAGCTGCAGACTATTATGTCTTACTCACACATTGTGATAAAAATAGAAATTTCCATGCGTTATTCATAATAATCGAGCGCATGGAACTAATAAATTTAAGAAATTGGGTGGCACCACCCCCACCTCTTATTTTATTGAATAAACGCTTTTGACAACCCTAGCTTTTTAAAAATAAAATCCTTTAGTTTATAAAGTAAAATATCCCTTTTTGTTATATATGTACATACATAGCTTGAATTCAAATTAAATTTTTGGTACTAACTAAATTTGAAGATTCCTACATACGCGCTGTAACGAGCATGTAATATGGTCCTATATGTACATACCTAAATACATATGTACATATTTAAAAGAACAAAGTTCGGAGAATGGGTACAATATAATTATTATTCAATACCTATTATTTCCTAAACGCTTGATTAAATTGAAATGATTGTTTTGTAAAATTTCTTAGTGTTGATAAAAATGATTTAATTCAAGTAAGAAATAAGTTATTTGGCCATAAGTCTTTTATATTACTAAAACGGTAGAAAAAGAGTGCTGATCATGTTTGCTTTCACACATCCAAATATGTTCGGTTAAATTCGCAAAATTAAAAGAAGGTAGTGATTTGTAAAAATAATTTTTGCCGAACATAACGATTTTCACAGCATGCTTGACTGTCGGACTCCCGCCTTAGATTATCTCAATATGGTGATGAAAAACGCATAACAGGAAATTAGTGTAGATGTTGAAATTGAACTTAGGGTACTTCGTATCTCCTGCATTGATGTGTATAGTTGAGCTGCAATAAATAGAGGTAGCGTTCCCACTCGTAAATTGAACAGAAAACAAAAAAGCTACATATATTCGAAGTGCTCGACTATAGTATACACGCGCTACGTTTTCCGTAGTTGGTTTTGGTTGTTCGTCTACAAAGTAAATTTACCAAGTAGGCTTAATAATTTTTGAAGCAAATCATTCATAACAAAATAATAAATAATATTTCAAAAAAGTTGCACCGGAATTAATTCTTTTATCATTGCTGTAAAGTGGTTGCAAGTTATGATGTTTCATGTTGGGTACCTAGAGAGTATAGAGAGATTAGTTTGAGTAAGTTTTATCTAGACAGAGATCTTACGTATATCTCAGCAGACCAAACGGATGGACGTACATTGGGATTGAAAAATGAATTAATCTTAGTAGATTTTTAAATATCGCTTTAAAAGTGCCGTTTAAAATCCAAATTTTTTAATTTTCAAACATTTATCCACACCACAGGCATAATTGAAAAATTTATAGATGCGTCACAAAATAAACTTCCTAACTAGAGGTTTAAAAAAAAAAGAAAAAACTCGGAAGAGGTAAAAACAATGAATAGTGAAAACCTAGGCCACTCAATAACGAGATCTCGGAGACTAATTCAAACAGTATAATCCAAAAAAACAACGATCGTTTGTAGAAAATGTCTAAAAATCCATCTAAAAGCGGAACACTTTTCTGTAAATTTGTGAATTTTGATGCGGATTGAAAATGTAGTTAACTTTCAGCGGCACACCGAAACAAAATATTTGGTAAAATTTTGAAAAAGTTAGGGTAATTTTCTATCCTATTAATATTTTCATTTTGCTCAATGCCTGATGCGGACCCACTTTGCACCGTCGTGCGTAACAAACGTTTACGTAACAAATTTTTCATGCGCAAGTCATTGGTAGGGACCGAAATGTACGTCTATTTTCGCAAAGAAAAATATGTTAGTCATTCCCTAGGAACTAGGTTAGATCTTCGCTGGGGAAAAAAGTTTTCCAATCGCATAAATTTTTTTTTTTTTTAATTTTGTGGAATTTTTATTGTTTTAATGAATTTTCATTATTTTTCATACCCTGCCCTTGTGGGTCAAGGGTATACTCATTTTGTGAAAATAAGTGTGTACAACGAATTCTCGGTAACTATTAGAGATGGGCGCGGGATAAAAAATGTTCACGATCTCACCCGTCCTGAAAAAAATGTTATCCCGCGGATCCTGAATATTTTTTTTTTTTTACCTCGAAGATAAGGAACGGCTGGTTCAACCCAAAAAGTTTGAAGACGACGAATTGGAACGATTGGATCTATGTGGAGCAATGCCAAACGCTTCAGGAGTTTTCAGAATCATTGTGACATTTTCTTGTGAACAGTTTCTCGAACGCCAAAAAAAGAAAGGGTTTTTCCATCGCATTGTGACTGGCGATGAAAAGTGGATCCATTACGACTACGTCATGGGTTTTGCCCGGACAGTCAGGAACATCCTACGCAAAGCCGAATATTCGTGGCATGAAGTTTATGCTCTGTATTTGGTGGGACCAGCGCGGCGTTATCTATTACGAGCTGCTCAAACCGAATGAAACGATCACGGGGGAACGCTATCGGATTAAACTTATACGTTTGAGCCGCGAACTGAAGCAAAAACGGTCGAAATACGAAGAAAGGTACGACATGTTGCAAAACCGGCCAGGACCTACTTGGAAACACTGAAATGGCACGTCCCCATCCGCCGTATTCCCCAGACATCGATCCTTCCGACTAGTACTTGTTCCGATCGATGGCATGTGGACTATCCCAGCAGTAGTTCACATGAACAATGCAAAAAATGGATCGATGATTGGATTGCCTTAAAAGACGAGACGTTCTTCCGAACTGATATCCGAGAATTGTAAGAAAGATAAAAGTTGTGGCAAGCGATGGAGAATACTCTGAATAAAATATTTGTAACTATTTTTGCACAATATATCCGTAAAAACCGAAAAAAGGCGCTCATTCAAGGACACAATAGTAACAACTAGGAGTATTAGCAGCAGTTCAGTTGACAAGATATTTAATTAATTGTTAATCCAAACATACCTTAACTATTGTAATCCAATTATATAAATACTATTATCCTTAAATATTTTAATCTATATTATATTTGTGTGTTGCATGTCGTGCAACACACAAAATCAACAAGCTTGTCATTAAATTCCACGAGATTAAAGTTTTTCCAATAGTCAGATTGTGATATTAATGGTTTAAGTTTTATACTTCTGTCTTTTTGAATTATTTTATTTTCAATTTTACCCTTTTTTTCTCTGCAGTCACCATTACCGCTTTTAAGTGTGACCGAATTTCAAGATCGTTGATAAAAATTTAACACCATGAAGAGTTGCAAATAATGCTATCTTTTACAACAAAAAATGAAATATCGCGGTTCAAATATAGGAGTGCTATTTTGATTGTGTATTCACGCTAACGTACTATTTGTTAGTGTGTTCTCATTTACTTAAAATATATATTAAAATAATATATTTTTGAGTCCCGAGCGAAATTTAAGAACTTTCGAAATTTCGTAATAGTCGAGAAATGCCCTCGGGATTTCCGTCCCTTGCACATCTCTAGTAAGTCTCTCCATCTAATATGCACACAACACTTCGCATTGTCGAATTGATTGGTTGATTTCTCATTGACTGTCGCTGTAAAGACAAAAACATTTGTTTAATTATTTATGTTATTATTTAAACTGGTTGGTAAGCGGTTCGATTTTATACGACGCACGAAGGTGCAATGAACGAATAATGCTGATTAGAGTTGGTTTTTGTAATGGATTTTAGGTGGTACTATGATCAATATACATACAGTTAATCATATATGCGTATCATGCTTATTAATAAGTAATGTAAGAGCAAGACAAACCCAAAAATATAACCATAGGTTGAGTCCCAGGAACGAGGCTACCTCGATTGGACGCATCCATATATCCACAGGGTTTAATTGCGTTAACCGGGGGATGGAGAGTTGAAGAGGTGATTCGAGTTATGTGCCGATTGATCACACTCAGGACAGCAATCTTTGGTGGTGTTCCCGATTAGTTCCCTTTAACAATCGACCGTGTTGCTTCATCCGGATCTTATTTTATTTAGTCCTGTTGTTACGACGGTGGTCTTTTGCACTCTATATGTGGGGGATTATTCACTCTTCAGTGCAATTTTTGTGCATTTGTGTCGTACCCAATATTTAAATCCACTCCTTTATATGCCACGATGAAATTACGAATACGAGTTGTAACATCTCTCGTGACATGGGGTGGTATGATTGGGATAATTACTCCTATACGCACCTAATAAAAACAGCTTCTCGTGCAATTTATTATGTGGGTGTTTTTCTGTTATTACTAATTTGTTGCTGGGGCTAATCAATCTTTTTTCGCTAGCTTACGACCAGTAGTTAGGTAAATCGTTAGATTTTTTTTTCGGTAGCTAAGTACTAAAGACCAGTAGTTTGAGAATCGCTGGTGCATTGGTACCTCAAACAACCAACAGAGCAAAAGGGTATTTGTTATAATTTTAACAGCGAAGGGCACACTAAAAAATTATATATATTTGATTTCTTGGTTTCACTGACAGAAATGCTTGGTACGCATTACAAAATGTGTGTAATTTAAGTTTTAACGTACCTGCAATACGAAATCAAAAACAAGAAAAGCGTTAACTTCTGTTGAACTGAAGCTTAAACGTGGGGTATTTAAATAGGGAATACCCCGAAAAAGTGGGCGGTATGCGCCTACTAGTAAATGTGTATGAAGCGACCATCTATGATGCCAGCATATCGAATTTATAGTTGATATGGAAGTTTATCATACAAATGCATAAAAGTGAGTTGTGGGTTTGTATGAGAGTACTCCGGAAAGTGGGCTGGAGACGCTTTGACTTTAACAAAGAAGTTTTAATACAAAAACACCACAAAAGTGGGCAGTGTGTTTGTATAGGGGTGGGTTCAAACTCTGTGTGAATACGAGGGCTGAAATTTATAATTCAGGAACTGGCAACACTAATGTCATGAGCTCAAATCTGGCAACGCCATAATAAAGTTTGACATTTTTTTGCATAAATGTACTCACAAAGTTTTGATGTACAATTGCTATTTGTTTTGTTTACAGTGAGTTAAGAAAAGCAATTTGACCAAAAATTGGAAATTTCAAGAGAAGCTTTTCGTTGGATCATTTTTCACAAATTTCGATGTGGATTATCTCAACAAGAATGTGTCAATGAACTCAGTTCTTTGTACAGCGATAAAGCACCTTCAAAAACTACAGTATATCGCTGGTATAGTGAATTCAATCGTGGTCGTAGTTCGGTCGCCGACGAATTCCGTGAAGGTCGTCCAAAATCGGTTGTTGTACCCAAAAACATCGATGCAGTGCGTGAACTGATAATACAAGATCGTCATGTGACATATCGTGAGCTAGATGCATCCTTGCACATTAGTTCCACTTCAATACATTCGAGTTTGCATGAACACTTAGCTGTAAAAAAAATCGTTGGATACCCCATAATTTATCAATCGCTCAAAAAAAAAAATGATTAAAAAGTTCGACCGTGGAGCTTTAAAAGACGTGTATAAAATCGTGACAGGTGACGAATCATGGATATATGCGTATGAGCCGTAAATAACACAGCAATCGACCGTGTGGGTATTCCAAGACGAGCCAAATCCAACAAAAGTTCGGGGAAGAAGCACAGCGAAGCAAATGATCGCCTGATTCTTCGGCCGAATGGGTCATGTGGCCACTGTTCCGCTTGAGCAACGTAGGACGGTCAATTCTGAGTGGTACACGACCATTTGTTTGCCGGAAGTCTTCGGAGAAATTCGTAAAACCAACCGCCAAAGACGAATCATTCTCCATCATGACAATGCGAGCTCCCATACATCTCGTTAAACAAGTGCATTTTTCAAAACAGTCAAAGCAGTCAAAACATCGAAATAATATCAGTACAGTCCTGATTTGGCACCCAATGACTTATTCTTGTTCCCGAGTATCAAAGGTAAACTGCGTGGTCAACGATTTACGAGCGCCGAAGAAGCAGTTGAAGCGTTCAAAAACCATGTTTTGGAGGTGTCTCAAGAGGAATGGAAAAACTGCTTTGCCAAATAGTTTGAACGAATGCAAAAGTGTATTGATCATCAAGGGGAATATTTTGAAAAACAATAAAGCCATTTTCATTTAAAAATGTTTATTATTTGCTATTCCCGAAATATAAATAGTACCCCTCGTAGTATAATTAATTCAGTCTCTTAGCCTAAGTTTTTCGACCATCTGCGATCTGGCTTCTTTTTCTATCTTACGCGTTCATATGGATAATCTTGCTTCATATTCTATCTTATGAGTTCGTTGGTCAGCCCGCTCAGTACGCTGTCTTATTATTATTGTACCATAGGTAAGACCATCAGCCGATCAGAAAGATGTGAACTGTCTCAGCTCTCTCAATTTGCACAAATGTACAACAAAAAACTCAAACGGCACAATAAAAAAAAATAGATTTGTTCATCACTTTTTTTTTTTTTGTTTCTTTTGTATTCAGTTGGCAGAATAAAGAAATACTCTATCTCTGTCGCGCTCTAAGGGCGCGATTCATTTTGTAGAGTGTATCGGTCGCGAAGCTCGATGTTATGCTGGAATATTCAGTTGTATGTTCGAAACCTTTGTGGGTTCGATTGCTAACATGTCCGTCAGTTGAGTGCATGACTTCATAGTGCTTTTGTTTGCAGAATTTTACAAGAGGAATCAAATAAAAATTTAAAACAGAAGCGCCAGACAGTGGATAGAAAAATCGAACATTTTTTTATTATAAATAAATATGCGAAGGCGTATAGTTCAGCCTTATTTTACATGCTTTAAATCAGAGCTCGCAAAATATGCTCAACCAAATTTTTCTATACTGTCTGCTCACCGAAAAGACAAAAAAATGAAGCAGACTCGCCCACTTTCTCGTGTTTTCTGTTTCATGTTTCTCGATGACAGAAACACACGAGGCTGTCTTACAACAACCTGATGGTGATACTTTCGTGCGACTCTCAGAAAAAGCAAAACGGACCAATTGGAAACGCCGTGTCTTTTTTTGTTGTTGTTGCGTTAGGTTTATGTTGTTGCTTTAAATATTTCATCGCTGGCAAAGCGTGGAAGAGGGAGGGAGAAAGAGATACGGATCTTAATTGTGTGCATATGTTAAAATATAAGTAACACACATACATGAGCAAAGACACTTTCAGCAAATTTTGCGCAGCAGTGTCTTATGTGAACAAATGCATAAAGAGAAAGACAAAAAACTCTCGATAGCTGAGCAAATACCGCGTTGAAAAAAAACAGAGTTGAAATGTCTATTCGCTTCTATTCTATTCTCTTGATTTTATTCCTTTTATTTTTTGTTGGAAAGATTGTGAAGATTGTGTCAATCTATTTCTTTTCAAAATCGGTTGAATATATCATACATTAAAGGCATTAACCATCTTTACACATAAACTGCATGTTGTAATTTGCAAGCAGTTTATTCAGGTACAGAGTTAAAAAAGCGACTTGCGGCTTTAAATTAAATAGCCTCAAAGTCTCAAAATTGTGTTCCAAATACTAATTATGAATGAAATTTGAATATTTATTGCATTGGTCGGTCATCTACCGACACGAGGTTCGAAACAATAAAATTGTCATCCATATCAGACACCGACTCGAGGTTCGAAACAGTAAAATTACAACAAAAACGTACAAAGGGAGTATACTGCGCATATATGCAGCACACCACAGACAGTGACTCATCGCACCGATACATGTTCATTTTTTTTGCCCTTCTCTTTCTGGGTGGCTGCGTTTTAATCGAATTTTGACCACTGGCAGAACTCTGAAATATGATTAAAAATGGTACTGGTACTTTGCAGACGCATACCAAGTATTGTGGTTTCAAAAAAAATTTTTTCTGATCCGCAAGCGTGCGGTATATGCCATTTACCTCAAAATATTTTTTACATAGTTTTAGAAAGCAAAATTAAGACATACTCCAACAAAAAAAAGCAATTATGGCTGTGTATTTCCACGTATATAGTTGTTGTTGTAACAGCTTCTTGTGAGCTGTATCAGGAAATTTATATATACACAATTTATTATATATGAAATGAAATGTAGTGGTGCAAAGCAATATTTGTGAAAGTAAGAGAAAGAAAAACCGAAATGCAAACCTCAGGTGTCAAGGTATAGGAAATAGGCAACATCCTCTGGTCGTAACCAGAGGTCTAAAGGGCTCAATTGTGTTGGATGGGACGGGCAATTGAACAAATGAATAGTATCATGCGGTGATTAGTATTACGGCAGCAATTAGTATTACTTATCCCAATTCTTTCCCTGTAGCACACGAGCATAACGCTCCATCCGGATCTTAACTGTGCAAGTTTCGTCCTGGTGCTACGAGGGAGATGTTTTTCACTCTCCTCCCGGAAGTATACCCATACTCCCCTATGTTGCTATCAGTGATAAAGGGATTTATGCTCGACTTATATATCCTGATATCCGATCTTATTCGGGTAGGCGCTGGTGTAGTGAGGGTGCCATGGTTCGGATGATCACCTCTGTACGCACCCAACAAGAACTGCTTCGAAAGCAGCTCATTATGTTGATGAACAGGAAGTATCATCGCTTCACTGTGAAAATGATCCTCATGGGTCATTTGCAAAGAACCAGTGGCAGTTTTCAGCGCACTATTCTGACTTCTTTGCAGGCTTTGCCATTGAGTCTTACTCAGGAAAGGAGTCCATATAGGAGCAGCATAATTTAGGACAGAACGTCCAATAGCTTTATAAGTTGTTAATATAGTCTCCTTGTCCTTACCCCAAGAAGATCCGACAAGCGCTTTCCACACTTTGTTTCTCGACTTAAGACGGTTATTTTTCTTGGTGGCATGAGCCGAGAATCTAAGCAATGGGTCAAATGTAGTTCCCAATATCATCGGGTACTGGACAGTAAGAACCCTTAGACCTCCAGCAAAGACATCTAGTTCCATTCTCACCTCCTTAGTCCAGGATGTGAAAATGGAAGCAGATGACTTATGAGTTGAAAGTCCAAGGTTGCGAGCATTGAAAAAATTTAATAAATCATCCAAATAAGTGTTAATTCTCGCACATATGTCATCTACATTCACACCCGATGATAAAACAGAACAATCATCTGTATAGGTCACTAGTTTTATATGGGGAGGGGGAAGGGGCATCTTAGCCAAATAAAGGTTGAACAGAAGAGGAGAGAGAACCCCACCCTGCGGAACACCTATCTTTAACTTACGATAACCCGACCACACGCCCCTGAACTCAACATATGCCCATCTACCATTGAGATAGTTCAATAGCCAGCGTTTCGTTTTATCGGGTAGTGAGGTGGAGTCCAGGTCTTGAAACAAGATTGCATGATCAACAGTGTCAAATGCCTTGTTCAAGTCTAGAGCCACCATCACTGTACGTTCGCATGGCCTCGGCTTATTAAGTCCATCAGCTATAAAAGTAGTGATTTCGCTTAATGCTGAAGTCGTACCACAACCTTTCCTAAACCCATGCTGATGATCTGCTAGAAGGCAGTTCTGGCATTGAAGGAAGTATTAATGACTCGAGAACTTTCACTACAGGTGAAAGAAGCGATATGGGCCTATAAGAGGAACCATGATTAGCTTCACTGCCAGGTTTTAAGAGAGGTACAATCCTTTGCTACCTTCCATACATCAGGGACAATTAACTGGGAAATGGAAAGGTTTATCACGTGCGTGAGTTATTCTACCGCTATAGGTCCAAGGTGCTTTAGCATCAGCATTGAAATACGGTCTGGACCGAGTGCCTTGGATGATTTTGCTTTCCCTATAGCAGCAAGAACCTCCTCACATGTAAAATCTACCAAATCTTCGTGTCCTTTTTTCCTTCTAATATGACGTATGGATTTACGCTTTAACCTATTCTGTTGAGAAGGGTGTTGCACGAACTGTCTGCAGAAATAGGTGGCACACTTTTTATATAGTCGAACCATTTACTATACCTATTCGTTTTTCATAGGAATTTTTTTCTTTTATATATCTTGGCAAATCCGTACTGGACTTTAATTTTAAAATAGTGTGTGTGTCATCATTTGTTTTAAAATATTGACTTCTTAAAAAATACTTTTTGATTTTCTTGTCTTTGCAGGCATCCGGAGTTACTGTATCTGATGTGTGTAAGACCACATACGAAGAGATTAAAAAGGATAAGAAGCACCGTTATGTAATTTTCTACATCCGAGATGAAAAGCAAATTGATGTCGAAACTGTTGGAGATCGCAATAGTGAATACGACCAATTCCTTGAGGATATTCAAAAATGTGGTCCTGGAGAGTGCCGGTACGTTCGATTTATTAAAGTCCTTATACATATATAAAAACAGCATTTATTTTTTTAGATACGGCTTGTTTGATTTTGAATATATGCACCAGTGTCAGGGTACATCTGAAAGTTCAAAGAAGCAGAAACTATTCCTGATGTCATGGTGTCCCGACACTGCTAAGGTAAGGAAAAAAAAAAGTCAATAGTTTCAGTGGAACATATGGTTTAATACCAATACTCATACTCGCTATTCGCTCGCATATATCAAAACCAAAGATAAAATATGTGTAAAAGCTAAAAAACGCGATGTGGGTGTTAGGTTTGTATGTGGGCAACTTCTACTAACAATTGATTTCAAAAACTAAAACCGGATTTTTTGTTTCCGTGTTTAGATTACAAAAATTTTATCTTTGGCTCTGAAAGACTAAAAACATTTTAACAGAGGCCTTTTTACATACAGTGGCTCACACCTTATTTCGTGCAGGCATCAAAAACAATGACTGTAACTTGCAAACTATAAAAGATATCGAAAAAATGTGAACGCCATATTGTTTATCAATGTATTTATTATCTATACTAATATTATAAAGCTGAAGATTTTGTTTGTTTGCTTGAACGCGCTAATCTCAGGAAATACTGGTCCGGTTTGAAAAATTCTTTCAGTGTTAGATAGCCCATTTATCGAGCAAGGCTATATTTTAATAGAATTTTAGGTAGAGTAAAGGAGCATGTGGAAGGTGGAACGAATGGCAGGGGGAATGATTGGTAGGGGAAAGAGGAGGGCCGCGTACAACGTCGCGGGGACCATCTAGTTAAAATATATATAAGTTTTTTCTTAAATATCTAGTTTGACTTTAAGGCACTTAATGAAAAAAATGAAAACATTTTGTGCCACAGCTTATTTCGTGCAGATCATTTAAGTCATGATTACGGGTGAATGGCGCGCCGTAGAGCTGTGCTTCTTCTTTCATATGTTTAGCCATTGCCACAGATTAATTGTTTTAAGCGATCGTTGACATTTAAGCAAATCATCTACCGATTTTAGCCATGGGTAAACGTACAAGCATAGAGCAGCGAGAATTGGTGTTAATAAACTTCTAGGTTGGAAAAAGTTGGTAATTTGGTTTTCATTGATGCAATAATGAACAAAGATTTGTACCTAAGCCTCCTGAGAGCAAATATGTAACAAATTGCCGATGCGTTGGGCATACGTGATCGTTTTCGTTTTTCAATTTTACCCAAAGCATAAGTCCGGTATTGTCCAATCCTGGTTGATCTGAAACTGCCCCCATGTATTTATTCCACCGCCACAATCACCGGACTTAAATGTTATTGAAAACTTGTGGCGATTTTGGACTCTGCCATACGAAAACGTCAGATTTCAAATCTGTGATTCTGGAAGAATGGCAAAAGAAAACACCAGAAACAAAAAAAAAAATTGGTTGACTCATTGCAAAACGGACAAAGGTGTTATTAAGCAACAGGGAGGGAGGCCACACCAAATACTAATTTTAAGTTTTTTGTTATTTTTTTTTTTTTGTAGTTTAAATGATGTGCACGAAATAAGCTGTGGCACAAAAATTTTTCATTTTTTCATTAGGTGCCTTAAACTCAAACTTTAGATATTTAAGAAAAAACTTATATATATTTTAATAATAAATGCATTGATATAATGCATTGAAATAATGCATTGATAATGTGGAGTTTAAATTTTTTCGATATCTTGTATAGATTGCAAGTTACAGCCATTAGACATTTTTTTTTGTGCCTGCACGAAATAAGGTGTGAGCCACTGTAGGTATGAGCGTCATCGGGCCGTATTTATTCGCATTTCGTATAATAAATTATGGTTGCGTTTACTTTTTAAACTACTAAGTATAAGTGGATTATGTTATTTTACGTACATATATAGACAGAACCTGCAAATGCTGTTTTGACAAAAAAGGAGCGCACCAAATCAAATAACCAACAAAGCGAACAAGTGAGAAAGAAAATCACTTTGCATCTAATTCCTTCACTAATAAAGCGTTTGCTACAGGTTTAATTAGCAATACTTCTGCCAAAACGAACATGTAAATAAAAACGATGAGGTACATCAGAGACACGAAGCAATTATTTGTGTCTTCTGTAATCTAAAAGAATATTAGCATAAAAAAAAAATGAGTTGCGTTTGGAGTTGCCTGACTCATACCTTGACTTCTGCCCTAAAACATGTACAAAAACATTCACTCAAACAGTGCATCGTCATGTGGGTTCTAACTGAGAGTGGCGACGTTATTATTGAATTTGAGTTTAAATTAAAATTGCGTAGTTGAAACAAATAATAATGACGCGTTGTGAGCGAAATTGAGTACGCAGCTGCAGATCCATGTTGTCATCCATACAATGTTTCTACTTTATATTTAAACACTTTAATCTGTATCTAGGGTGGCAATGCTCTGACACACACGGCTAGTCTACGATCATATCTAATTTTTCGCTTTTTATTGTACTTTCAGGTCAAGAAGAAGATGTTATATTCCAGCTCTTTCGATGCCTTGAAGAAGTCTTTGGTTGGTGTTCAGAAGTATATCCAGGCAACAGACTTGTCCGAAGCCTCTCGCGAAGCCGTGGAGGAGAAATTGCGCGCAACTGATCGCCAATAAATAACTCCACAATTTTTCTACGTGCGTTGTATTTAAGGTCAAACATAAATCCCACTGGCCGTCGAGAATGGAAAGTTATGCGTAAAAATCGCCAAATAATAAGAACTTTTCTACATAATTTGTATTTACTGCGGAAATAAAAGAAATTTCACTTCAGTTTCGTTTGTTTTTTAGGGATTCACTTACAGCGATATGATTTAAAGATTAATAGTAATGCTGATTTGGAAATTAAAAGGGCTTCGAACACCGGTTTAATTATTCATAGTTTATAACCAGTGTTTCTTTTAATTATTTTTTTTTTATATCAACCATACTACAACTAAAACATAGACGATATATGATGCTAGCTATTTTTAATAACAAATTATGTTGATTAGGTAAATCCGGCAGATAAACCACCTAAGACGTAGAAAATATAAAAATATACTAACACTCTCTACTAGTCTTTATTTATGCCGCGAAATTTGAGCCTTTTCTAGGTATGAATATGGGTGTATACGTATACCAGTGTTGTACAGATAGTCTATTTTGGCTGAGCCTGCATATACTAATAGCGAAACATAAAACAAAGAGGAAACGGAAAATCTATGCTCACAAACACACTATGCGTGTAAACACAACAAAATGATATTCTCAATCAATTTAAATGTGAAAAAAAAATTTTAGCATGATTTTTTTTTTATCAGTAGCATGTGTGTATCAATATATATCCACAAATACTTATACTCTTCAGGGTCCACATGTTGGGATGCCACCCAAACTTTTAAGGGTATATCCATTAAAGCACTTTTTGTTCCATTTATTTATTTTGACGTCCTTTTTCGATCACATTCGATACCGTTCCTTTATTATCTTCTTTTCCGTGCTAATCTATGACTAATATACTAATTTGTTACTTATTTAATACTAATTTATACTACAGTTCAATCTGACTATCGTGATCGACCTCGAAAATCATATAGTATGTATACTTAAATCTAATCTTAATATTGCACGCTTTCATTATTTTTCCATTCTCTTATAACGTGTCGATCATATGGTAACTTTTTATGAATTACATAAGGTCTTAAATTTAGGTACGAGTTTCATGTTTGCCCCTATCGTAGTGTCTACATTTTTTATTACTACAGTTCCAAACTGTGGTATCTACTCTCTGCATCCGAGCTCTTTTTGAAAATTAAACTACTGGATAGAAATGGCCGTCACCTTGTTTTTGCATCAAAATAGATCCAAACCCTACTGCACTGGCATCGCAATAAAGGTCGGTTCCTTTGGTATTTTTAACACGCTTTTATTAACTTGGCTTGTATCTATGTAACAGAATCTCTCAACGTAATTTTCACCAACTTCCTAACGTCGAATAATTTGAAATTTTGCACATGTATTAAGCACCGATGACAATAATTTCACAGTTTTTACCTAATATCCTGACCAGGATATTTGATTTGTTTGTGGATCATGTTCTATTCCGTTTCGTTTGTTTCATTGTGCTACCCACAAAACGAGTCAACAACTTAATACATATGTTGATGAGAACGGCGTATGTTATTTTTAAAAATATTATAGTTTACAAAAATTAAAAAAAAAACACTAATATTAATGTGAACTAAAGTAAAAAATAAAATTATAGCTTCAAAAACTAAAAAAACACGCTTTAACTAAAAAGTAAAAAATAATTTTGAATAAGTTTAAAATGAGAAATTGACAGAAAATTAACTAACATAAAAAAAGCGTGGGGTGCTTGATATTAATTGTTAAAATTATTTCATTGGTAGCTATTTGTAAATATAAACTTATAATAATATATTACAGAGCACCCCAAGCTTTTTTTATGTTAAAGTTAATTTTCTGTCAATCACTTAATTCTCATTTTAAACTATAATTTTATTGTGCATACAAAGTATAGAGCAAGATTAGCAGATTCTTTAAATTCTCAGAAGCTTCAATGCACTCACTAGTCATTTTGAATTTTACGTTTTAATAACAGCAATTTTTGTATTTATGTCGTAGAAACATAATGGAACAAAGACCAAATATTAAATTTTGTTGTAAAAAATTTGCTAAAACTTACGAATTGTCAAAAAAAAAAAAAAAAATGTATGATGATTGTATGAGTTGTTACTCAAGTTTACACGTGGTTTTCACCATCTCATCGACCATCCTCCGTATTCACCTAATCTATCACCGTGCGATTATTTTCTCCCAATGAAATTAGTATTTTACGATAACATTCCAGCCATGCAAGCAGCAGTCAGACGGTGCTAAAGAACATCCCAAAAAGCGAGTTTCAAAATTCTATGGATGAATTGTTTGAGAGTTTCAAACGTTGTATTGTTTTAAATGGATTGTGTTTTGAGTAAATATTAGCTTTGAAACAAAATACCATTCCTCTTTTATTTTATAACTAAAAAGTTCGGTTATTTGTAGATCCACCGAGTATTAGGTAACCCTAGTATTCAATTTCATTATATCCAAACTTACATTTGAAGCCCATACTTCATAATTTGCTTCACTACTTTTTTAACGACTTCACGGTTTTGTTCCATTGTTTTGATAGCTATCACGATATCATTCATGTATACCACTATCTAATTGTTATCCATTCAGTTCAAATGGCATTCTAGTAAATTTGTATTGCCCACTTGGTACTACAAACACTGTATATTCAATTGATTCTTCTGCCATTTTAATATGGTGGAACCCCGATTTCAGATTCATGACCAAAAATACTTTTTTCCTTCCCACTTTTTGGGGTAGCACCATACAAAACTCTCCGATAACTGGTCGGAGAGTAATTGTGACCGTATCTGTGTATGCCGGATCTCTGCACAGATGGACATCATTGCTCTGCAACTCGTGGGTCTAATTATGAACCAAAAACCAAATAAAATAGAAATACCGCGGGACTGCACTAAGACGCAAGCTGTAATTCAGCTTCAAGAGCACCGTTTGGACGAAAATCGTCCAACATCAGCACGTAAATGTCCTCGTTCAACGTATCTGTGACGAACCGAGATAGGATGGAGAGGAAAGTGACAGATACAATCAATTCCGGACGTCCCCAGTCAAATGGTAAAGTCTATGGTGTACCCACCAAAACGTTGCAACTGAGCAGGACAGCTCCGGTGGATGAGAGAGGCATTTGGTGTGGATAACCATAAGTGGAGCGTGTGTTAAGTGGTAGTTGCGGTACTTGGAACAAGGACTGACGCCGGACAGAGCTAGGGAGAAGCCACAGAACGCTTGTGCAGCCACAAACAGGTGGCAAGCAAGAGAGCGAACAAGACGAGGGGCTGAATACATACCATTGGCAGGTGATTTTGCTATAAAATGGACAACTGATAATAGTGGGCATCGACGAAGAGTCGAATATCGCTATTTGTGGATATTCCAAAATAAGATTCAGTTTTGGGAATATTCGCGTCCACTTGACAAGAAAGGAGGTGAAGGAGAATCGGGTGGTAGATACGGCAGAGGGAAGCGTTGATCTAGGCATCAGGCCTGACACGTCTAGGTCCGAAGGCTCGTCGTCGACGCTTTACTCTCCCAAGGGTTTAGGGTGGCTGAAGATCTCCTTAAAGGTGATGACAACACGCTCACCGAAGATAAGCTAGGGGGCGGCAGATAGGTCTGCGCATGAACCGGATGCATAGTACGCGCAACATCAGCGCAGCTTAGGTGAACGCCTTTTTCGATGCAATTGTGCACTAGACGCGGACTACCTATCCTGGTAGGCTGCGAATGCACACAACGAGGCTTGGGGAGCTCGAACACTAACAATAGCGGTGCCTTTTAGAATACCTTGGTAATAGTTTAACATTTATTAACAATCGATGTATACCAAGCTTTGTTACTAGGGCTAGGCAAGAGCTAATAGATTTAACTTTCTGTTGTTTGTCTAAGGAGAATGATATTAAGATCTCGCGTTATCACAGGAACTGCAAATGATAAGACATCCTAAGAAAACTGACTGGGATAAGTATGCATCAAAATTATCTGATGTAATAGGCAGGCAGAGAGGTATAATTCTTAGAAACTTGTGCAGATAGTAGCCGAATCAAATGGAGGAATTATACAGGCACATGACTTTTTGTTAAAGATAGGCGTGAATGGGTTGAATGAGCGTTTCAAAGACACGGCAAACTTCAGGAGACTTCACAAAGAAGCCAGAAGAACAAACGTAAAGTGAAAATTTGGTCACTGGTCGACCTCTTTGGACTGAATCCGCACTGATACTGACCTATCAGTGTATTCGTGTATGGCTCCAACCGTTTACACAGTACGCGGGACAGAATTTTGTATCCTGTATAAAGGAGACTTATTCCCCGGTAGTTCGCGCAGACAGCGGGATCTCCTTTCTTGAAGATAGGACAAAGAACACTGAGATTCCAATCGTTGGGCATGCATTCATCGGACCATATTTTACATAAGAGTTGGTGCATACGCCTTACCAACTCTTCGCCCCCGGTCTTGAATAACTCAGCTGGCAACTCGTCGGAGCCTGCCGCTTTGTTATTCTTCAGCTTTTTAATTACTGAGTCGACCTCGTTATAATCCGGTGGCTCTACAAGAGAGCCATCATCAATGGTGGTTCTATGGTGGTTCTATGTACGCTTCTCTATCGGCGGTATTATTCTCTTCATCGCCCCAAGTAGATTTGATAAGTGACTTCTCCATAGTCTCAGTGATTCCTGTGCATCTGTAACCAGGCCTCCATTATTGTCCTTGCAGAAAGAAAGCTCCGTCGAGATTCATTTCTTTGACATAAGAATTCAACATCCTCAAGCTCACGCCTTGTTCCTTTTTTTTGCGTCTGAAAATTCGTTTCTCCTCTCTCCGTTTCTCACGATATCGCTCTCTAACAGCTCGTGTTGCTCCCGACTGCAGCGTTCGTTTGTAAGCGGCGTCTTTCTCTGCAGTAGCTTGGCGACACTCCACGTTATACCAAGGGTTCGTCACAGGTCTGGTGTACCCAACGACCTCCTTGGCTGCCGTATTCCGCCGTGGGAGATATGGCTCCACTGCTCACCTATATCTTCAGAAGCCGAAGAGGACTCCCGGAACAGTTGGGAGAGTCTGGCTGAAAAGTCTTCGGCTGTCTGTTGTGATTGCAGTTTACCGACGTCTAGCTTTCGTTGAGTGTTAGAACGTGCGGAATGCACCATGCTGAGCCTGGTGCGTACCTTGGCTGCCACAATGTAGTGGTCCGAGTCGATGTTGGGACCTCGTACCGTTCGCACATCCAACACGCTCGATACGTGCCTTCCGTCGATCACAACATGATCAATTTGGTTTCGTGTCTTTTGATCGGGACTGCGCCAAGTAGCCTTGTGTATGTCTCGGTGTGGAAATCAAGTGCTACTGATGGCGACCTGCGGCGAAATCGATTAGCCTCTCTCCATTGCTGGAGGTAGCGTCGTGAAGGCTAAATTTTCCGACTGTTGGGCCAAAGATTCCTTCCTTCCCAATTCGCATCGTCTGCGCCTTCCGTCGGGGCGTGTGCACAAAGCTGGCTAATATTGAAGTACTTAGCCTTTATACGTATCGCGGCCAGCCGCTCCTCCACAGGTACGAAACTGGTGACAAGTCCTCGTAGTTTCCTACTAACCACGAAACCGCATCCAAATTCGTGCTTCTTCGCATGGCAACTATAATAGATGTCACAGGATGCCTTTTTCGAGCAGCCCTGTCCTATCCATCTCATTTCCTGTATTGCGGTGTCAGTCTTAGTTTCGTCGGGGACATAAACCAGCTGGATATCTGCACCAGCCCTGTGGAGGGACAGGACATTCCATGTGCATATCCGTAAATCATGGTCCTTAAATCGTTTGCGGGGGTTGGCATCATTGGGGGATTTTATCCGAGGCTTCCTTTGTGTCTGGTACTTTTTTTTTTTTGCTGTGGCGGGAACCAAACCCAGCGCACCAACCCCTAATTAAGGGGAGTGGTTGCCTTCTCACAATTTGCTCACCACGGAGATTCCGTGGATTACCCAGGGGATACGTGTCCTAGCGGACGTTTGTGAGCTGCTTGAGCCATTTGAAAAAGATTCGTAATTTGACCGTTCCCAACAGAAACTGCCAAAGAACTTTCCACTTCTGCAAACGACCCCATCCCCCAGATGTAGATGGAATATTTTCAGCAATACGCTCTGGCTGTATAACATGGTAGTGAAACCAATGTTGCTATATGTCAGTGTCGCGTGGGATAGAGTGCGCGCCGATTTTGGTCACTAAAGCTGTCAACACCCTGCATAGACTGGCGTGCAACACAGGGACAATGCGCACGTACCCAATGGTGTCGTTGGAGGCTGTTAAATACTTGACACTACTTTACCCAGAAATCTAATACAACATAAAAGAAACACCCCTAAGACTGATAGTTGAAGAGAACAAAGGTACCTCGGAGATCTGTCAGAAACATCACTGTGGCCACACACAGGTTAATAACTAATATTTATTAGCATTGCATTAGTGTAATAGGTGAAGTGGGCGTGAAAGCAATTTCCGTTAGGTAATTCGCTTTCTTATTGTTATGTTGTTGTTGCAATGATCCACCACCTTTTGCATATAGCTTTTTAGCAAATTATCTCTGTCGTGTTGTTAACTTCGGTCGCGCAACACTGCTTTTTAATTATTCTACAATTTATGCTTTTTTCCTAAAACAATAAAGTATAAGAATAATTTGAAATTGAGTTGCGGAGTTTATTTTTAATCAAATATAGTGTAACGATTGTTCAGTCCATAGTGCGCTTGTGGATATTTTAGTGTGCAACATGATTTATCGCAGCTTAAATCCAGGCAACATTTACAGCTTCTTTTTTGGAGGTCACACCCAGGAAGAAGATCGCTGCACCCTGATTTGCGTGGAGACTCTACAGGTCACGCCATTGGAGAAACAACTGCGATTCTATCAGACAGCCTGCGGCGTCGAAAGCACTCAACTCCAACTTCGTTGAGTCAAAGCTTGTTATTGAAACAAATGGCTTATTGACAGAGCTCGGCAAACGTAACCGAGTTTCTCTGCTGTGGTTACCGGGTCACGACTATATTCTGGGATAAGAGCACACTGATAAACTAGCCAGAGAAGAGTGGCAACGCAAACTTACGACCACATCTTTTTTGTGACATTGAGGGAAAAACCATGTCGAAAATAATCCGCAAAGAAAGGTATATGGTGTAGGAACAACATGAAGCTGTAATCCAAGGACTAAAACAAGCAAAGGTACTTCTTAGGGTTATGACCCGACCAGGTAAATCTTGCTCGAACTAGGTAGGAATTAGGCAGGTGAATTTATTCGAACCTCCAACGCATTCGAATTAATGAATGTTTCGGATAACCTTGCATTCATAGCAAAATGAATTGAAATTTCATTCAGTCAAAGTGTATGTTAGTGAAATTGAATTTATTCTGCATTGAATGAAATGAATGTTGAATGCTTAGAATGTTTGGAATTCATGAATTGAATTTAAATAAATGAATATTCATAAAGCAGCTTCAATGAATTAAGTCATGCAGCACTCTAGTAGGAACGAACTAAGAATACTGACAGGATTGTTAACAGGCCACTGTAGACTATAGAAGTACATGCATGTTATGGGCATACAAAACTCACCCGAATGTGATTCTTTGACTATGAATTCACAGCTTCACGTTCCACATTCTCGTGGAACGTGAAGCTGTAGCTAGGAGTAGGCTACAAAGGTTACTTAATCACTTCATTATTGAAAAGCAACTGATAACATTAGACCCTAGAAGAATACTAAGATTTATTCTGCACATAGGCTGGCCATTTAACTTAGTAGGACGAACAATAGATCTTTTTGGGTCGCCGGTTTATATGTACCCACTACCCCCCGCTCAATAATAATAACAATGGATATTTCGACTCTTCTATTCCCTGTTCAGAAAAGTGTACGAACATTCTAGCCCCACTAAAAGGGTTTAGTTTATGTATTAATTGTGGTGTATCTTAAGTAAATCCTAATAAAATATCCCACATAGGTTCAGATCGGACTATTATAAAATGTAGTACCAGTACAAATTTCTTGTTGAAATAAAGAACCTTAAGGCATGCCTAGGCGGTATGCAGCATGTCTACTTGAAAAAAAAGCTTCTGTGTATATTGTTTGGTCACATTGAATTTTCAATTCAATTTGCTGCATGGCGTTTCGCACTTTTGTGTAGTGAGAATCAAAACCAGAAAGAAAGCAGCAGTCGCGAGTTCACGACTTCGAAATATGCTGCCGTGTTTCATACTCTAATCCAATTATTTAATTTTTGCTTATTAACCCAAGTCGGAATATCGCAAATTTTCCCAGATTCTAACTAAACGCATAGTTTACAAATTTCTAAAATACGCATATTTTCAAAACTCTAATAGAGGAGTTGGAAACAATGGTTTTGCAGTATTCTCTGTTTTTCCATAATTAATGGAACATTTTGTGTCTAATTATTTTCTACATTATGTCATTATGCCTAGATTTCACACAAAAGAAGAGATTGAGGAGAATGTTTTCTAAGGAGAGACAAAAGCGAATGGGGCAACGTAAATAATAATGGCAGCGAATGATTCTGATTTGCTCAGCGAAGTAGACAAGGATGAGATTGAAAGCGATGATGAAAAAGCGCAGGTTTTTAGATTTCGAGGACGCTGAATCACTTTTCGTTCAATGTTAATTCATAATGCTCTACTTTACGCCGGCAGTTGAAAAAACTATTGGCCTGTTCCGGTTCTCACATTCTGGAAGAATTCACGAAAGAGAATTCGACAAAATGGTAAATTTTTCAATTCCCTTGCATTGCAAACGAATTCAAATTGCGAAATTCTTCCGAGCGAGAAAAATTGTAATTTTAACGAATTCACTTTCCATGATGACCGTGATTTACAAACAAGCACCTGGAATGTGTTGCACCTCATACGACTGGTGCAGATATCTAGCTGATTGATGCCCTTGACAAATTCAAGGCTGACATCACCGCAATAATGAATTGAGCAGGTCTGCTAAAACATGCATTCTGTGTAGTCTATTATAGTTGCCATGGGAGGAAGCAAGAATTTGGATGTGGTTTCGTGATTAGTAGGAAACTACGAGGTCTTGTCTCCAGTTTCATACCTGTGGACGAGCGCGTGGCCACGAAATGAATCAATAAGTACTTCAACATTAGTCTGAATTGTGCACGATGCGACAGAAGACGAATTTTATGAGCGCCCCGAACGAGCGCTGCCCCAATCACGATGTAAAAGTCGTGCTTGGTAATTTCAACGCTAAAATTGGGAAGGAAGGAATCTTTGGCCTAACAGTCGAATAATTTAGCCTTCACGACACTGCCTCCAGCAATGGAGAGAGGCTAATCGATTTCGCCGCAGGTCGGAACATGGTAATCCCAGTTCCGATCAAAACACACGTAATCAAATTGAATTTGTTGTGATCGACGGAAGGCATGCATCGAGCATTTTGGTTGTGTGCAGGGTACGTGGTCCCAGCATCGACTTGGACCACTACCTTCTGGCAATCAAGGTACGGACCAGGCTCAACATGGTGCATTCCTCACCTGCCAACACTCAACGAAATCTAGACGTCGGGAAGCTGCAATCACAACTGACCGCCGAAGCCTTTTCAGCCACACTCTCCCAACTATTCCGGGAGTCCTTTCCGGCTTTTGGAGATATAAGTGACCAAGGAGGTTGTTCGGTACACCAGACCTGTGACGAACCCTTGGTATGACGAGAAGTGGCGCCAAGTTACTACAGAGAAAGACGCCGCTTATAAAAGAACTCTGCAATCTAGAGCAACTCGAGATGTTAGAGAGCGAAACCGAAATCGGTGAGATGAGAGACGCGCTCTCTGTGACGTGGTCACAGGTCGAGGTATGCAAGTCGGCTTATGTACAGGCGATCGTCACAGAAAATATATAAATTTTAGAAACCACTGATTTAAAAGAAAACAGCGATTTTAATTTATATTGTATTATTTCAATTAACCTTTATTATTTATATTATTCTATATTTTAATTTGCAAAGATAACTGTATTAGCGCATGTTGTGATATTAAGGTTAGTGTTTCAAAGTCTAGTCCCTTCTCTGAGAAGAGAAGCCACGTGGCAGCTCTCGACTGATTAATCCTAGTTTTAAAGTGTTGCGGTATCTCTCACAGTCTCATGCCCGAGTCCAATTGCTTCGACTTAAGGCAATGAGAGTTTCTTCCCAGAGTTCAATTATTGCTTCGACTGTTGGTATGAAACGATGGGTCGAGGCGTAGAACTCTTATTTGCTGACAGACTGTCTTCAATCAGGCATGAGTCCATGAATTCTGTGCCAAATCCACAGTAATTGCCCCTATAATTGATACAAAATTATGAACCCAGCAGCTGTTCTTAAACACTTTGAAATTTTCCTAATGCGCCAGTGCAATTAAATTTATATTAGTATTGGTTGTTAATAAAAAGTATTAATTGTCTTAATACAAAAATAGTTCAAAAACTCACTGCACAAAAATAGTTAAAAAACTCACTGCACGGGGTTCGATAATGGAATGTCTCTGCTGCTGGCGTCCCATTCTCTGTCACTGCTGTTGCTTGCGTCACTGCTGCGTCTCTGTTGCTGCTGCTGTTCGTCGTTGTCCCTGCTGTTGCTGGCTGCGCTGATGTGTCTATAGCTGCTGATCCATGGGGTGGACGTTTTCTGGGTAGTTCCACGCCGGTTGGCTGCTCGATTCTAATTCTCTGCTTTTCGATTCTAAGTCTCTGCTGTTGTTTTGCTGGCTTCCGTGGAGTTCCGCTCCTGTGGGCTGCTCGATTCTAAGTCTTTTCTGTCTGCTCGATTATAAGTATCTTTTACCGCATTGATTGATTTATGATCAACCGAAGTCTAATTAAACTTTTTCCATGCATGAGCTTTGGCTTGTTTTTCTTTCCTTTTTGGCCTCTTGGCATTTTTAGTGCATTCTCAGACCTTCTCAGTTAATCCTATGCCCGATGAGACTACCGGATTACCTCCAGTGGCTATATGTATGCTGTTGCGTGGAGTATGTGTGTGAGTTTGTGTATTCTTCTCTTTACGCCTTCAGCGTGTACCGTTTTGTGCGTAGTCGTACGTTGATCGCTATTGGGTTCAATCGCCTAAGCCGAACATTGTGTCAAGGTTGGTGAACACTTGCTGTTTTGGGCTGCTGCTGTTGTTTGTTGGTGTTTATGTTGTAAAGGACTCCCGGTTGTCCCGCGTCGAAGGCTGGGATAGCTCATATTTTCCAGAGTTTGCTTTACATAAATTTGTATTTGTATTTTCTCCTTTATTTATGTTATTTATCTTTATTTATCCTTGCTTATTTGTTTATCTTTACGTGGTATTCGTTTCTTCTCTCCCTGATGGTGCGTTTGATGAGGGTCGGTTTCAGTCGCCTTCGGTCCTTCACTATTAAACTAGGCGATATCCTGAATGATCTGTGTGCCAACCATGCCTCAGAGTCCGTTCCAGCGCTACCTGGTATCCCGCAATGAGGTGTTTTGCGTACTACAATCCCAAGGACTCCACTTGGCGCTAAATATCCTCGTGACAGTATGAGCTGTTTTCCTCCTCAAATAATCAAATCCTTATTATTTGCCTTTGCACCAGTGCAAGATCCGAATACCGTTTTAACTTCAATTATTCTTGCTCCACTGCAAGTCCGTAATTCTAAATTAATTTCACTTATCCTTAAAACTATATCCTTGCTCCAGTGCCAGCTTAAAATTAAATCACTTATATTCCTATTATTATCCTTAGAGCTCTACTCCTCAAATCCTTCTGAGACCCAATGTGCAACTTCTGAATTCCTTTCAACACCGAATAATCAAATCCTTTTATTTGATTCCAATGTTCAAATTCATTCCTTAAACTTCTGAATTCTGTATTCACGCCTTTTACTCAAACCTTTTGAACTGAATTTTCTCTCAATGAGAACCAAACTCAATATATTTCGTGGCCCTTCCATTAAGTGCCCAAATCGTTCTCAACAAGAGTCCAAAACCATCTGAATAAGAGCCAAGACTATATACTCAATCAGAGTCCAAAACAATACTCAACACGAGTCCTAAATCCAATCAATAAGCCAAACTATACTCAACAAGAGTCCAAAACCATACTCATCAAGAGTCCACCAAAAACTGATCGAAAAGCCAAACAACACTCAACAAGAGTCCAGAACCCACTAAATATACTGCGTAAATGTTTCTCCCTTAATAGCACTGTCCCTACTTACTGGTCCCGTCGCGATTGTCGCCCCACTTTTTCTTTATACCCCTGCGCGCTGATGATTTTACATTGGTTTCTTATGCATTTTGGATGTCATCGCCCACAACCTTATACAAAATACATTGGCCAACAACAACCACATATTAAGTTCATTTCGCTGTTTCCTTTGAACTTTTGGCGTTCCTTTAAATTTCGGCAATGTTATTGGCCCACCAATTACGTCATCATTGCAGCTACAACAGTTGCATACATATTGGCACTGTTACATAATTCGAACGGCTTCAATAGTTTAAGTTATGCCTCTGTAACCATTGCATTCCCTAACATTGTCCGTTTGGTACTGTAACCCTTTAATTAATATGCTGGACCTTCTACACCTTCAGGGTCAATTGCAGGACAATGCCATATCTCTTTGTCATGCGTAACCATATACCCTGTGCCCTGCTACCATTTCCCATGAGTCCAGTAACCTGTGTCAGTTCAATTATGTTAGTTTCAGCTTAACAGTCCTCTGTTTTGCGCTCCGGCACTGGGTTTTACAGCTTTCCTATACTCAAACCGATAATAATATCGAATTAGTATTCCAGATCGACCTGTATTGCAATTGTAATGTCCCTTAAAATGCATATCCATAAATCCTTAGCATTACATGTCCTAGAATTGAGTTTAAAGCCGCCTTGTAATAGCCAGTGACGTCATTAACCATAACAGTCTTCGAAGTTCACTGTTTTGGTACTGCTGTTAACATAATACCAGCTGTTGACACCCTGTTGCTTGTCATATCTGTTGTCCCGCTCTGTTGCATTCACGATCAGATTGACTCCTTAGTATTGGAACAGCTGTGGCAACACCAGGTTTTTTTGTGAGCATGAAATTTAACGCGCTTGAGTGATTTGGCTCTTTTGTCTATGTTAATTTTACAGTGGCGTATTCTGTTGTGTTTAAAGGGCGCTCTTATACTTAATTACTCCTAATTAATTATTGTTTATTTTAATTTTAATTAAATTTTAATATAATACAGTTCTTATCTATACATAAGAAATTTGTGCTGTGAAGAGTAAGTTACCGTCACACTACCTTAACTAAACTAACTTAAATTTTTGTTTTGCCGCCAGGTTGACCGACTCTCCCCCTACTCACAGTCTGATCAGTGAAAGTGCGTTTAATTATCGCAGCGCAGTAGCAAGATTATTCGCAAGAATATGCTCTGCTCATGAACGGACGAGCAGTAGCAGCAAAAAGTCCTCTTGCATGACTGAATCTAATGTTGGACGCAGAAAGTCAAATTTGAGTTAATGGTCGTTTAACCCATGCTACGGTTTCTTACAGCGAACGACACCCCATTGTGCTTCCTTACAAATCTCGATTGTTTGACTTGTTCTTTAGGTTTTGACTTTAATGCACGCTGAGGTTCAATGATGGTCCGAGCGGTTAGCCAGGAATTCTACGTTCCAAAACTTTAAAGTCATGTTAATGTTGTATTCGCAGTTACAGAAAATGAACAATATACAAACAAAAGGTTCAGTGTCTACTGATGGCTCCTCTGTCTCCTGTACCTGTGAGTTTTGCCTTACCATTTACTGTTACTGGAGTAAACAACACCCCCCTCCGCGGAGGCTAGAAAAGAAGAGTTGGTGCTTACCTCGGATTATGACTGGGATATCTGCTCTGAGTTCACGTCCTACCCTCGGGCGTTGAGAGCCACAGCTATGATATTGAAGATGGTTCACACCAGCAATAAAACTCTACAAGACGATAATATTCAACACGCTGACGTAAATACAGCAAAAGTGCGTCTAATGCTCTTGAACGGCCAACCGATAGCGGTAAAAAGACCTATGCATCTCTGAATCTAATGATGGACACAGAGTGTCAAATTCGAGTTAATGGTCGTTTAACCACGCAACGCTTTCTTACAGCGAACGGAACCCCATTTTGCTTCCTAACAAGTCTCGTTGTTTGACTTATTCCTAAGGTTATTGCACAATACTCTAATGTACGTTGAGCTTCAACTGATGGTCCGAGCGGTTCGCCAGGAATTCTAAGTTCCAAAACTTAAAAATTATGTCAAGGCATGTATCCGTAGTTGCAAAACATGCACCATATACAAGCAAAAGCTTCAGTGTCAACTGATGGTTCTTCTGTCTCCTGAACCTATGCGTTTTGCCTTCACATTTACGGTTACTGGAGTAGATTTTGCCGGGTCCTTTGCAATAAAATCCTCCGTACTGCGCAATGGAACGGATCTTAAAGAATATGTCTTTGGATTTGTGTGCTGCACAACCAAGGATATCCATCTCGAAGCTATATCATCTCTTTCAGCTCCAGCCTTCTGCCGCATTCTCGAACAACGGACGAAACTTCGTGGGCGCTAGTCGAGCTATGCTGCGCGAGTTTAAAGGTTTTCTGCAGTCGGCATCCGACTGTGTCTCAGAAAAATACAACAGTCTGGGCTTTTTCTGGTTCTGCTGTAAACATCTTCAAAATCCAAATCCGAAAGGTAGCTGGCCACCATAAGTTCACCCTTGCGATGACCCATTAGCGATGACCATTCGGAATTGCTTCCCTTAACTCCGGGCCATTTTCTAACGGCGTTCCCGGAGCTACCTAATCGCTCATTACTGATTCGTTGGTAGAAGCTCAAATACATGTATCAGGAGTTCAGTCGTCGCTGGAAGAAGGAGTATTTGACCGAACTTCACCGTCGTTGCAAATGGAATATACCTCAACGCAATCTACGGGAAAAAGACTTTGTGAAATCAACAAACACACCCCCTATTGGTCGATATTGAGGCCTCTCCGCAAAAAACGACGTTCTTGGCATGATGACGCTCTCTCACCCCCAAAGCGTCATCAGAGAAGGAAAGTACCTATTCGAAGCCTTTGGTAAAAAGCCAGGTTTCAGGCAGGGAGATGCTTTATCGTGCAACTTTTTTAATCTCTTGATGGAGTATATCTTACGCCAATGCCCATACGTAGAACGATCGGGTACGATCTTCCATAAGGAAGTGATGCTTATCGTAACGAAATAACGGCGAGTTAGCAGGGCGTTCTCGGATATTGAGAAACAGTCTTGTTTCATGGACCTAGCTGTAAACAAAAAAGACCTCTTCCTGATGAACCCCCAAGTCTACTCGCAGACCATCTTCACGTCTTGGACGATCTGTGAGTGTGCAGAATTGCAGCGTCAATGTTGTAGAATACTTTGTCTATCTGGGAACAGAAATTACCAGCGAGAACAACGTCAGTCTAGAGATCAGGTTAAGAATCGCGCTTGATAATCGCTGCTTCTTTGAGCTCAGTAAGCAAATTAGAAGTAGAGCCCTCTCTCGAACTACGAAGATGAAAATGGTGCAGAAGAATGGAGCCTGACATCAAGAGATACAGCGCATTAAATTCCAACGGTTGCAGTAGTTGCTGGTCACCTCATCCAGATGAATCCCCAAGTTCCAGCAAAGGTTTACGACGGAAACCTGAACTTGATTGGTGGACGGCGTCAGGGAGGGCAACCGATTAAAATGGCAAGATCACGTCTATGATAATATGAAGCAGTTCCGGATATCCGGTGACTGGCGCCGGAGCTATTATACTACACCGAACGGTGCGCTTTCCTAAGTGGGACCTTGTCTGTTCGACGGTAGTAGAGCCACCTAAGGATGTAAGGAAGTAAGTAATCCTGTGACGATTACTTCTGTGGTGTCCGTTATTAAACAAACATGATGAATTTCAAATATTTAAAATATTTGATGTGCTTTTTCTTTGTTAGACATCTCATATGTAGAACTTTGAATTGAGTTAAAATAGTGAGATTACATAATTTCAAACTGAAAATTGGATTTATTAGGTAATTTTTTGCCATTCGCTTTTAAGTATGATTTCGGCCATGTGGGCGCTGTGGCTGGCTTCGATGTGACGCATTATGGAAATCCAAGTTTCGAACCCTTTTTTAAGCAAAGAGGGTCGTACCTCGGCAATGGTTCGCACAATGTTGTTTTCCAAGTCAACCACTTTATGATTAATCAATACATTAATAGCGATAAAACAATTATTTTATTATTTGTTTAACGCATTTCGCGTTTTAATGTTTCAAAATTAATAAATATAAAGCAATTGTAATCAACTGAACCAGTTTGTAGATATTAAAGTTTTTATTTGTATATTTGATATAATAACATATCATTCTCAGCAATGTGTATTGTACAGTAGTAATTATTTTATTTAATTAGTTTTCACAAATGTTTCGTCGTCGATAATTCTGAATATGTCATCTCTGAAACGCAACAGATTTTCGTTGAAGGATCGACTACTTTCATTATGCAGCATAGTCATAACTGGTTTTATATTCTTAATTGCAGTAGTTTCAACAAGACTGTTATAGTAATATATCTGAAATTAGAAGTAAACGTATATTAGTTTTTTAATATTATTGTTGTTAACACAACTATAACATTAACATAACATGACTACTACTACTCTCTCTCTCTCTCTCTCTCTCTCTCTCTCTATATATATATATATATATATATATATATATATATATATATATATATATATATATATATATATATATATATATATATATATATATATATATATATATATATATATATATATATATATATATATATGAGAGAGAGAGAGAGAGAGAGAGAGAGAGAGAGAGAGAGAGAGAGAGAGAGAGAGAGAGAGAGAGAGAGAGAGAGAGAGAGAGAGAGAGAGAGAGAGAGAGAGAGAGAGAGAGAGAGAGAGAGAGAGAGAGAGAGAGAGAGAGAGAGAGAGAGAGAGAGAGAGAGATATATATATATATATATATATATATATATATATATATATATATATATATATATATATATATATATATATATATATATATATATATATATATATATATATATATATATATATATATATATATATATATATATATATATATATATATATATATATATATATATATATATATATATATATATATATATATATATATATATATATATATATATATATATATATATATATATATATATATAGAGAGAGAGAGAGAGAGAGAGAGAGAGAGAGAGAGAGAGAGAGAGAGAGAGAGAGAGAGAGAGAGAGAGAGAGAGAGAGAGAGAGAGAGAGAGAGAGAGAGAGAGAGAGAGAGAGAGAGAGAGAGAGAGAGAGAGAGAGAGAGAGAGAGAGAGAGAGAGAGAGAGAGAGAGAGAGAGAGAGAGAGAGAGAGAGAGAGAGAGAGAGAGAGAGAGAGAGAGAGAGAGAGAGAGAGAGAGAGAGAGAGAGAGAGAGAGAGAGAGAGAGAGAGAGAGAGAGAGAGAGAATATATATATATATATATATATATATATATATATATATATATATATATATATATATATATATATATATATATATATATATATATATATATATATATATATATATATATATATATATATATATATATATATATATATATATATATATATATATATATATAGAGAGAGAGAGAGAGAGAGAGAGAGAGAGAGAGAGAGAGAGAGAGAGAGAGAGAGAGAGAGAGAGAGAGAGAGAGAGAGAGAGAGAGAGAGAGAGAGAGTATGTATGTATGTATGTATATATATCTCTCTCTATATATATATATATATATATATATATATATATATATATATATATATATATATATATATATATATATATATATATATATATATATATATATATATATATATATATATATATATATATATATATATATATATATATATATATATATATATATATATATATATATGTATATATATATATATATATATATATATATATATATATATATATATATAGAATTAAAGAACTTTTAGTGACACTCAAAACTTTCCATATTACTGAATTTTAAATACTAGTTAATCTTTTGTTTTCATCGAAACTTTCTGTAAGAATAGAGAAATTTTTCAAGACCGGCAAAAGTTACACATCCCAAAATCAGTATATCTCTACCCATAAAAACCCGCCTCCCACCATTATGATAATTTTTAAACAAAACTTTTAAATCTCATATATAAAATATGATAATTTTATCACTGTGCTGCAACACCTTAAAAATCCATCTTGAACTCGCAAAGTATACGTTTTCTTGAACAGTGCATTAAGGTGAGTCGTTACAGTCGTGTTCGTCTGTCTGTTATTTAGTTGCTCATCGATGTCGTTTCTTTTGTTGCCGATGCGCTGCAAAAGTTAATTTTTAAAGTTCAATTCAGTCTAACATAATTAATTTTTATATTATTTGTCGTGATGAACATTTCGTTACGACGGCGGCATCAAGTTGTAGTGACGTAGTGGCGTTGGCTGAACTGCAGATCCGTTAGTGAATAGTTTGCTGCGAAGGCGGTATCAAGTAATCATGGTTCATTGCAGCGGCGGTGTGAAGTCGCAATATAATATTTTGATTTTATATTTTTGTAACTACAATAGTCAATCGGAACTTAACATATGACACTACCGTCCTACAAGTCTTTATGTTATCATTACAAGGAAAAATAAGATTACTCACCAGAACTGAGTACCACCTCAATATTGAGTGCAAAGGAACTTACTTACTTACTTAGGTTGCTCTACAACCGTATATCGGTCAAGGCCGCACGTAGGAAAGCGCACCATTCGGTGTAGTTTAGTGCGCGCCGGCGCTAGTCGCTGGCAATCCGGAGCATCCTCAAGTCATCATAGACCTGATCTTGGCATCTTAAGCTCGGACGTCCTCTCTGACGCCGTCCACCAATCATGTTCAGGTTTCCGTCGTAAACCTTTAGTTCGGGAGCTTCGGGGTTCAGCCGCGGGAATTTAATGCGCTGGACTATATCAACCTCATCATACAGCTCATGGTTCATACGGGTCCTAAACTCGACGCCGACTGTAAGGGGACCAAAAATCCTACGAAGAATCGTCCTCTCGAACACTCCCTAAGACGCTGTATCCGTTGATGTCAGTGTCCATGCTTCTACGCCATATAGCAGGACCGGGATTATCAGTGTCTTGTAGATTTTTATCTTCGTAGTTCGAGAGAGGGCTCTACTTCTAATTTTTTTGCTGAGCCCAAAGTAGCAGCGATTAGCAAGCGTGATTCTTCGTCTGATCTCTCGGCTAACATGGTTGTCGCTGGTAATTTCTGTTCCCAGATAGACGAAGTTTTCTACAACATTGGTGTGCGAGTGGACACCAAGTACTTCATCTTGTCCTCGTTCACCGCTAGGCCCATGAGACGTGACTGTTTCTCAATCTCCGAGAACGCCCTGCTTACTCGCCGTTCGTTGGTGCCTTTGATGTCTATGTCTTCAGCATATGCGAGTAGCATCACTTCCTTACGGAAGATCGTGCCCGATCGAGATTAAAAAAAGTCGCACGATAAACCATCACCTTGCCTGAAACCTCTCTTCGCATCAAAGGGTTCGGAGAGGTTCTTTCCTACTCTGACGACTCTTTGGGTGTGTGATAGCGACATCATGCAAAGCCGAACGATCTTTGCTGGGATACCAGGTTCAGATAGTTCGTTGAAGAACTTCTTTCTTATCGGCGTGTCGAAAGCGGCCTTAGAATCGACAAATAGGTGGTGTGTGTCTTTATTGTACTCGTGGGTCTTCTCCACGATTTGGAGTAAAGTGAAAATTTGGTCACTGGTCGACCTCTTTGGTCTGAAGCCGCACTGATACTGGCCTATCAGTGCAGTCGTGTATGGCCCCAGCCGTTTACACAGTACGCGGGACAGAATTTTGTAGCCTATTGAGTGCAAAGGAACACCGAATGTAATATTCAAACTACTATAAATATCATCCCCTATTTCGAGCGATGGTTGACGATCGATTTAAATCGAGTTCATAGTTACGGTTCCGTTGAAATTAGTTCATAGAATTAATTCTGTGTCGGAGATCGAGTCGTTTGCAAAAGTGGAAAGTTATTTTGCCATTGTCTTAGTTTTCTTACTTTTGCAAACGGCCCAAACAGCTCATAAATGTCCGTTAGGCACGTATCACCTGGGTTAGCCACGGAACTTCCGTGGCGAGCAAATTGTGAGAAATTGTGAGAAATTGTAATTAGGGGTTGATGCGCTGTGTTTGGTTCTTGCCACCGCAAAACAGTATTTATCTCTGAAGGCAAAGAGGAAGCCTCGGATATAATTCTCCTTTGATGACGACCCCCGCAAACGATTAAGGGACCATCATTTACTGATATGAAACTGGAATGTCCCATCTCTGTATAGGGCTGCCGCAGATATCCAGCTGGTTGCTGCACTCAACAAATTCAAGATTGACATCACCATGAGCGGTTTGAGGCATGGTGACGCTTTATCGTTTGACTTTTTTAATCTCTTGATGGAATCCAATCTAAGCCACTGCCCATACAAAAAACGTCGTTCACGATCTTCCATAAGGAAGTGATGCTACTCGCATATATTGATGATATTGACATCATCGGCACCAATGAACATATAGTTAGCAGGGCGTTCTCATAGATTGAGAAACAAAGACGTCACATGGGCCTAGCGGTGAACGAGGCAAGACGAAGTACTTGGTGTCCACTCACAAAACTATCAGCGCGTCTTGGACAGTCTGTGAGTTTGAAGAATTTCAACTTCAATGTTGTAGAAAACTTCGTCTATCTGGGAACGGAAAATATCAACAACGTCAGCCGAAAAATCAGACGAAGAATCACGCTTGCTAAATGCTGCTACTTTGGGCGCAGCAAGCAAATTAGCTGTAGAGCCCTGACATCAACTGATGCAACTGATCTTTAGTAGTATTCTGCAAGCTGCCACTAAATTTTAGAAGCGGAAAATTTACAAAATTTTGACCGTTTAGTTGATTTTGATTTGATTTAATTGTCAAACAGATGTGTAAAAAATAACTTAGAAGAACATTGAATAAAACAAAACTACCTCTTGACCAGGAACTACCTCTTGTTCCGAAAGTTTATCAGCAACTCAAAAAATTTCTGATATCGATTTTTTTACCTAAGATTTGTAATTTTCATTTGTATGTGATGGGATTGATTGTAAAATGTACATGGGCGTTCGTCTTGCGACGTAGCTCTAGATTTTTCATAATTGAGTAGAGAAACGAATTTAATATCCTAGAAGAAAAATTGTATTTATAGCATTCGCATTTGCGTGAGAAACTCAAACGAGCCCATACTCTTTTGCGAGAGCTCAGTGATACCACCTCTCTACCACACTATCGCATGGTTTCTTGTACCATTTTAAGTCTGTCCTCTCTAGAAAATGCACCATTCGGTATATTTTACTGCTCGCCAGCGCCACTTGCTGTCAAGCTGGAGCTTCTTCAGGTCAGCATAGACCTGATCTTGCCATCTTAAGCCCCGACATCCTATTTGACACCGTTCACCAATCAATTCACGTTTCCATCGTAAACCTTAAGTACTGGAGCTTCGGTGTTCATCCGGGTGAATAACCAACCCAATGCAGCCATTTGAATTTTATGCGCTAGACTATGTTTACCTTTTCATACAGTTCGTGGTTCATATAGGTCCTTAACTCGACGCCAACTCTAAACTGGACCAAGAATCCTACAAAGAATTTTTCTCACGAACACTCCTGTATTCGATGATGTCGTTGTTCATGTTTCTGCGCCATACAGCAGAATCACGATTATCGTTGTCATAGATTTTTATCTTCGTATTTCGAGAGAGGGCTCTACTCTTAATTTATTTTGTGAGTCCAAAGTAGCAGCGGTTGCCAAGATTCTTCTCCCTTACATCGGGGAGTATGTTTTTGTCTAAGAGTGCAGGACCTCCAACCTTAGACAAAAACACACCCCCCGCTGTAAGGGCGCATGCGATTAAATTGGGCTTATTTGAAAGGGCTTGTTTCAGCCGTTAATTAATGATAAAAGCGATCACGTCAGGATTTTGCCCCACAATTTTTCAAAACTGTCTGTTTTTCGGGATTTCAACCCCTATTTTCTCGGAAACGTGACGTGATGGAATGTTTTTGATTACTGTTCAGCACGAAAAATCCATTCGGAAACACTAGGTCCCATCTTATTCGCATCCAAAAAGTTGGAATTTGAATGGCAGTGTAATTGGTGAAAAACTTAATAATCTTGATTTTGCGTGGAGCTGATGTCCTTGTTGAATAGCTGCTAGTTCCGTTGAAAAAGCAGTGAATTGAGCGAGTCGTATAACAACATGTTGTGATGATCGTGATTGAGATAACTGACGATGTTGAGGTCGACATTTGTTCGCAAAACGTAAACAATATGCAATAACTCTAATAAGTTTAGACCATTGAGAATATTTCGAAAACAGTTGGTCACATTCTTGCGGTTTTGTCGATGTACACAGTACACTGTGTTGTTTTCTCGATTCAGTCTCAAACGCAGCGTGGCAGAAGTAGTAAAGAAACGTTTTTGAGCATGCCGGCAATCACTATGCCGTGATAACCATTGAGGACCTGACCACCATAGATTGTGCCGAAGTAAAATCGATGGCAGCAGACCTCGAGATGCACAATCAGCAGGATTGCCCTCTGAGCGCACATGATACCAACAAACATCAAGTATTTCCGCGGTTCTATTGCATACAAACGTATTCCATTTTCTAGGTGTTGCTGATAGCCAATGAAGAACTATTTCAGAGTCAGTAAAGCAGTATATAGCAGAAATTGGTATGTTAGAGCAGTTTTTATCAAGTTAACCAGTTTTACTAATAACAAAGCAGCATTAAGTTCAAGTCGGGGTATGCATATTGGCTGCAATGGTGCTACTCGAGTTTTAGCAGCAATAAAATAAGTATGAATTATTAGTATGAACGCGACTGTAAACAACGGCAGCACATACAAGAGATGTAGCATCAGAGAACCCATGAAGTTCAATCGACGTTGAAGATGCAGCAAGGTAGCGCGGAATTCGTATTTCTGATAGGTGCATTATTTCGTTAATGTATGTATACCAACGTTCACACAACTCATCTGGTTTGAACAAAGCAATGGTAGGTGCAGCTATACACAAAGGGTCGAAGATTTTTGATAACTCTGATAACACGATGCGTTTTGTTGGTACCTTCATCTTCCACTGTAGACCAAGAATTTTAACAGAGCTATGAATGCCATCCACTTGATATTCACAAATTTCTTTTGGCAACGAATCAAGTAAAGACAATTGGAATACCATTTACTTAATTTGAAATTGGCTTGAGCTAGCAAAGCAACAAGTTCAGCTTGAAGCGAATGTAGTTCTTCTTTGGAGTCGCAGCCAGTAGTAATGTCATCCACGTAGGCATCATTTGAGAGTTCTTGAGCAGCGTTAGGTTGTGATTCCTTGTAGTCTTCAGCAATTTGATGAACTCGAACAGCAAGAAAAGGTGAAGAAGCGAGTACATACGTAACGGTGACTAATCGAAAATGCTGAAGCGAATCAGTATCATTTTGACGCCGAACAATTCGTTGAAAATCTGTGTGAACTTTAGCAACCCCAATACTTCTGGACATTTGCTCAATGTCCGCTGTGAACACATAACGTTGTTGTTGGAAGCGTATTGTTACTCCAAATAAATCCCTTTGAACGGGCGGACCGATGTGAAGGCGATCGTTGATAGATAACCCAAAATCGTCCTTTAATGAGCCATCGAAAACAACTCTACATTTTGTTGTAGAACTTACTGATTTAAATACTGCGTGATGAGCGAGAAAAAAGCGTTTCGAATCTTCAACTGTGACTTCTTCTGCAGGTATGCATTTCATATGCCCCAGGTTGATATACTCATTGATGAATGTAGTATATTGTTGCTTTTGAATTGAATCTCTTTTGAATTTGTGCTCCAAATATTCGAATCTGCGAGTTGCTTGCGCCAGAGTAGGACCAGTAGGAGGTGCTTCGTTCTTGAATGGATATTCATCCACGTAAGTACCAGATTGCTCACGTGTATGAGTTTGCGTGAAATGGATCTCGGTAGGATCTTGTTGATTTTGTGCGCTGACGGCTCAACTCTCAGTCTCATTCCCATCCAAAAATACTATTAAGGGAAAAAGGAAACATATTACCAAATTGTAGGCGTTCTCCTCTGTAGATATTCTATAACTGATCACAACCAATAATTGCGTCAATTGGACCTGGTACACCGAACGTTGGATCAGCCAACTTAAGTCTGCGAATGTGTGTTCAAGTAATAGAATAGTAGAAGTAAGCTTGCTCATGATGAGCGCGTCGACTTGGAAGCAGTCGTCCGAAATCATTGAATGTAATTGTAGGAGAACTCTACCACGTGTTACACCAGCATTGCAAAGAGACCATAAACTGAAAGTTTTTGTGTTGAAGTCCTGTACGTTGAACAAATGACTCAGTCACAAAAGATGCAGTCGCTCATGAATCGATTAATATGCGACATTGGAGAAAGTTTACTTGACCATCATGTACCGTAGCAAGTACTGTTGGTAGAATAGCTCGTTTCGTTTCAAATAGCAAAGAATCTAGGGAACTGTTATTAGTTACAATATGCGATAAAACAGCGGCAGTATTAGATACTGAACATCATAATTTTCATTTATTGCATATTGTGCAGCGGGAGCGATGTTATTTGTTTGATCCATATGCAATAATGTGTGGTGTTTATCTTTGCATAGCTGACAACGTTGATTTGAATAGCATTGATTCATTCGACGATTAGAACTCAAACATAAATTGTGTTTTCTAGCAGCGTTGCGTCGATCAGCAGCGTTTAATGACTTAAAATTATCACAAGCATATACTACATGTTGCCCTTGACAATACACACATTTTTTTTCTTTTGCTTTTGCTCTAGTTTTGCTTGGTTTATAACAGCCGTACCTCGTGCGGGGCGAGCGGTGTGAAGAAATTGTAAAAAATCATCTATTGTTGTCTCTGTCTCACTTTCAGTCCTTTCTGCCCACGTCTGCCTCGTATCGTAATCAACCTTTCGAAGGAGAACATGCACAAGAAACGGATCGCGCTGTGTACATTTAAGAGCATTGCCTCCGCGTAATGACTCATCTGGCCTTCAAAAATTTTTCTGAGTGCTACAACATTCGATGTATTGGTGTGCGGAAGAGAGAGGAAATTCTGCACGAATGCTTGAACGATTAAATGCTTCTTCTCATATCTCTTTTGCAACCTTTCCCATGCTTCTTTGTAATTATTTTCCGTTATTGAAATATGTTCTATTAAATTTAATGCGTCACCAGCTAAATATGATTTTAGGTAATGATATTTTTGCGTTGCACTTAATCCTGCCTTTTTGTCTATTGCATCAGAAAATAGATCCCGAAATGAAAGCCAATCTTCGTAATTGCCAGAAAAAGTAGGAATTTTAGTTTTCTCGAAATGCACATCAGCGTTGATTTTAGTGTCACAAAACTTTTCCAAAAATTCTTTTTGTTGCATTACAAGCTTGTTAAATTGATCGCTAGACGTATCTTTAATTGAAGGTGTAACTACATTTTTACAATTGATTGCCTTCGTGTACGCTGCATGCGCTTGAAAATATTTCTCTTCATATTCACCTGCGTCTACCGCTGGATCGACGAACTTTTCACACTTACTGTATTCGTAGAGTTGTTTGCTACAATCAACAAATTCTTTGTAACTTTGTTCTAATTTATAGCGGCGATAAACTAAATCATCAGTTAGCAAGTCAGTTAAACTTACTGATTTAATTAAATCGTACGCACGAGTAAGAGCGGCCTTAGTCCAGCCACGTTCACGAATTAGTTCTTGCGTTTTTCACAATTAGCAAAATATGTATGTAGGCGAGATTTTATACTATCCACGAATCAAAAAAGCAGATTTTCCAACCGACTGATGAGGCTCCGGAGGACCAAAAAATTTTGCGGAATAAATGGACTGTATTGTTTTTTTTAGGTTTTTTCTTTATTGAATATTTAACACGTCTATGCACGCATGAACCTTTCTCTATGGCGATCGTTTAAATACTGACCCTTATTCTTGTTGCAAAGTTTAATGCGTAGTATGCATGTACTAGTTTGTGTGTATGCTTATGTGTACGCTAATGTGTATGATAGGAGTAAAAGGGAAACAATGATACAATGTTGATCAATAGAATTAATAAAGAGTAAATGAGAGCAGGACAATGATTCGTACCATGTTTGATTGTGTGCAGACAGTATAGAGAGCATTGAGAGTATATGTACATTTGAAAAGAGAAGCGAATATTTATACATAAATATAGAGATAAGCAAAGTAAATGCATGATGCAATCGAAGGCTAATTGGTGAATTTAGTTTATAAAATGTTTACGTACAATCTTTTCCCTGTCTGATACATTTCTCACTTTGATA
The DNA here is from genome assembly GCA_035044765.1 of Leucophenga montana. Taxonomy (NCBI): domain Eukaryota; kingdom Metazoa; phylum Arthropoda; class Insecta; order Diptera; family Drosophilidae; genus Leucophenga; species Leucophenga montana. The sequence continues at coordinate 58,403 of JAWNNQ010000542.1, forward strand.
CCAATCAAAGGGCTCGGAGAGGATACTAGTACTCTGTGTATCTTTGTTGTACTCACGGGTCTTCTTTTCGACCTCATTATAATCCGGTGGCAGTATAAGAAAACCATCATCAATAAGTTGTTCTAGAAATATTTCTCTACCGCAGAAATGTTTTCTTCATCGCCTGGAAGTTAGAGAAGTAACTTATCCGTAATCTCACTGATTTCTGAGCATCAGTAACTAATCATTAACCATCAGTAAGAAAAAATTGAAGCACAGCGAAAAAGTTGAAATTTAGTACGGTTTCAAAAAAATCGTAACTCTATATCCTATCTATAGATTTTGGTAATAAGTATCTCAGTTTCTTCTTGCAACATACAGACGGACATGGCTAGATCGACTCGTCTCGTCGATCTGATGAAGAATATATATGGGATCTACGATGCCTCGTTTAATGCGTTACAAACTTTCAGACAAACTGATAATACCAGTTCACACTATGGCGTCGAATGCACTTATCCGTTTTTTTAATTTGTTGACTAGTGCAATTTGTAGACTAATTACTTGTTCATTGTTATGTGGACAATAAGTCCTATAAGAATTATTAATTGTTTTCATACCCTTCACACAGAGTGTGAAAAGTATTTTTTATTTACTCATAATGTTTGTACCGCCTGAAGGAAAGCATCGGAGACCACACAAAGTAGATGTATTCTTGATCAGCACGACAAGACGAATCGATCTAGCAATTTCCGTCTGTCTGTGCAATTATGAGCTCTTTTTTCCGTCAATCTTTGCAATATTGGTTTGAAAATTGGTATGAAGGCTTTTTGTAACCAGAAACAACAAAAGTATCAAAATGACGGCAATTTAAGAAATAGTATAACTACACTCTCATACACCTTTAACATAATAGCACTTATTATTCACAGGTAGTTTTCACAGAAGTTCACATTTTTCATGTTTCTATTACTATTGTGAACTGTTTTCCCTAAGTTTATTACTATGGTTGTTGAATTAGTTTCTTTTACTATTTTTTATTGATTTTAACAAACATTTCGTCTCAAACTTTATATTGTTTGATATGTGAGTTTTAGTCGGTTTAATTTATCTTTTCTTATGTTAACCATTCGTCGGAAAAAGATGTCAATAGGTCCTTTGCCTGTCTATGTGCTTTGTCCAGTAAGTCGGTAAAGTCATCATGTGACTTTTCTGCCTTTAAACATCGGAGAGTTTCTTTTAAGATCGAGTGGAATTTATTTATACTATTTCTTCAATTTGCTTAAATTCAATAAATGATAACATGCAATTAATTCACATTTGTACATCACTAATTATAATTAAAAATTAGCGACTAAACAATGTAAATAAAATTGTTACTAAGAAGTACTTAAAACAAATAAGTTCAATTTGATAGTTACTTATAAGTTTGAATTTAATATAGCATTACACACAGAATTTAAAAGAAAGGGTGAAGTCCAAATTATAAAATCTATAATATGTAGAACATAGAACGCGAAAAAGATCATAACACTCATAATTGCTAGTACAAGAATGCAAGAAGAACAACGAACAATTTCTTGTGATTCTTAGGGGAATCAACAAATTTAACAGCAGTAATAAGTAGGGGGAGTAAATTTCAGCAGAGATAAGTTTCTGGATGAATAAAACTCCTAGCATATTTTCACGTTTTGACAGCGTGGGAATCTTATTAAGTTGAGACGACTGGTATATGATGGCAAGGTAACATTTGGATTCAAGCCCAAGTTGCGGAAGGCAAAAAAAAAAAAAATTATACTATTGTTTCTGAAGAGATTCTAACTGAGTTTGATGAACCATATATTGCGGATTCCAAACATCAGCGATAAATGTATCATTAAACTTTTTGGACGAAGTTTAATAAAACCTAGCAACCCCATTGTTTTATTAGACCTGACATCAAAGTTTTGAGTCGAAAAGAACCCCCAAGATCATTAATCGAGAAAACCCTCTCTAGGAGATAATTATCGATAAGATATGCTGTTAATATAGGTATTCTACGACAAAAAGTCATTTTTTTGCATTTAGAGCAATTAGAGTGCATTACGTTGACACCAGCAATGAAGCGCATTTAAGTCGCAGTTTATCATATCCAATTGAACCATTGTAACTCAAGCATAACTAAACACCATCAGCATACATCAAAATGAGGCAGTAAGAAAAAACATCTGGGAGATCATTATTAAATTGTATAAATAGTAAAGGGGCCAGATGACTACCCTGTTTGTACTCCTGAATGAACATCAATTTTATTCGATGTAGTGTTGGCAAACACTATGAGTTGTTTGCGAAATTACAAATAGGATGAAATCCAATTTACCAGAACGGGGAGAAAACCTAAACAGGTCAGTTTATAAATAACATCCGTTTGTAAACGATTAACAATATCTTGGTTTACTAAGGATGTAAGTTCCAATAAATTAATAGAAACTGATTTATTTTTAAGGATACCATGTTGAACAAGAAAATTTAAGTTGCTCAGTAATGATTTTTTCAAGAAGTTTAGAAATCGCACATAACTGGGTAATTCCTTTTTTGTTAGATACATCAGATTTACGGTACAGTAAATTGTTTAAAAGAAAGTTGAAAAAGATGTAACAGAGGATCGCACAATGAAAAAGCTCACAGTTTAAATATGGCCAGGTTACATTAGCTCGACCAGAAGAGTAACTAAGTTTGAGTGAAAGAAAGTGCTTAAGGAGTAAATCCTTAAAAATAGATATGGTAAGTACATTTGGATTGTATTTATTATTTATTTATTTATTTAACAACTAACATATTAATATAAAGATGTTGCTTATAGTACTTAACAAAATAATTAAATGAAAATTAAACTAAAAATTATAAGTTATAATTATTTGCATTACGAACAGAATTTATAGGGAGACCTGGAGAGATTAAATTGAAGTTATAAAATCTGTTATATATAGAACATAATACGCGAAACGGATCGTTGCATGCATTATTAGTTGTACACGTGGAACAATGAGAAGTTTCTATTAATTATTGAAGGAATAGAGAAAATTAATTGCTCCAATAAATAGGGTGAATAAATATCACCGGAGATAAGTTTCTGGATGAATAAAGCTCCAAGTATATTTCTACGTTTTTCTAGTGTAGGCAGATTGATTACGTTTAATCGATGTACATAAGGCGGTAAATTTATACTAGGATTCCAGCCCAAATTACGCAAAGCAAAAAAAAGAAACTGCTTTTCAACAGATTCTAACTGTACCTTATAAACTGAGTATTGCGGATTCCAAATACAACAAGCATATTCAAGTATTGGGCGGACCAATGCAGTGAATAAAAGTTTCGTAACGTAAGGATCATTAAATTCCCTCGACCATCGTTTGATAAATCCAAGCAAACCCATTGCCTTATTACAAATAGTATCAATGTGTGAAGAGAACAAAAGTTTTGGATCAAAAAGAACACCAAGGTCATTAATTGAAAATACACTCACCAGCGCAGAGCTTTCGATAAGGAATACAGATAAAATAGGTATTCTACGACAGAAAGTCATTACTTTGCATTTATCGCAATTTAGCACTAGGCCATTACGACAACACAAGTTATGAAGTATATTTAAATCAGAATGTATCAAATCATGGCCCTCAGCACCATTGTCACTCAAACATATCTTAACATCATCTGCGTACATCAGTGTATGACAGTAGGATATGTTATCAGGCAAATCATTAATGAACAGTACAAATAGAAGGAGTCCAAGGTGACTACCCTGATTTACACCTGGAAAGACATCAATTCTGTGAAATAAGGTGTTATCAAATACTACACATTGTGAACGAGAATCCAAATAGGATGTGGTCCATTTGACTAAAGCTTGAGGAAAACCTTAAACATTCAAGTTTGTAAACCAAAATCCGATGATTAACACAATCAAACGCCTTACTAAAATCGGTGTAAATAACGTCCGTCTGTAAACCATTAATAAAGCCTTTGTTAACCAATTTAAGTTCCAATAGATTAGTAGAAACTGATCTATTTCTAAGAAAACCATGCTGTGCAGAAGAAAAAGGAGGCTTACAGTAAAGTTGATCGGTAATTACCTTTTCAAAAAGTTTAGGAATTGCGCATAACTTTGCAATACCTCTATAATTACGTGCAACTGCATAACTTGCGTAATTTAGAAAAGTTTTGGTTTTTAAATTTAGCTTATAATACCGTGATTTTATGTTTTTTAAATGACACAACTGACGTGTGATCCACAGGGGATTAGAAGAACATATCGGTGTAAAGAAAGGAACACATTCATCAAAATATTGAGATAAAACATCATAAAAAACATAATAAGCGCTTTCTATGTCACGGCTATAAAAGAGATTTGACCCATCGGTGATAAGCAAAAGAGAATTAAGCTTAATAAAGTCAGTTTTTTTTATAGCAACGACGCATTGAGCTTGAGTTTCTCTTGCTGCTTTGTGGCAAATTTAAAACCATTTTCAGAGTTGGGTGGTATTTATCCTCAGGATTGGAAACTGGAAAAGTTCGAGTGACAAACACATCTAAAGTTCTATCCACAAATATGGGGTCAAGCAATCTATTAGAGCAGTTAAATATGCTATTAATTTGATGGAGTTACAGATTAAAAATATTGTCAAAAAATTGTAAATGCACTGATGGAATCAATGAAGAGGAGTTTGCACAATTAATCCAGGCCACCTTGGGAAGGTTAAAATCACCCAAAACAATAAGATAATCGTTAGAGTTTAAAGAATTATAAATGAACTGAATAGCAGAAACGTGTGACTGGTAAACGCTAGCATCAGATGCAGGCGGAATGTATGAACAAGTAATAAATAATCTACAGCTCAAAAATTGGATAACAACACATATGAATTCAATATCTGTTGAAAAATCTCCAAGGTACATTTCGCAAGCAAAACTAGACTTAACAGCAATAAAAACTCCACCACCTTTACACGTGAGTCGAGCCTTGCGGAAAATTGAAAAATTATCAGATAATATTTCAGAGTTTAAAATATTAACATCTAACCAAGTCTCGGTAAATACAAGAATATCAGCATCAATGCCAGTACTTTTAAGATATAAATTAATTAATTTGCTTTTTAAGCCTCTTACATTTTGATAATTAATTATAAGAGGACAATTTAATTTAAATTAAGAGTATTATATGTAGATATAGAGGTTCCGGCCAGTTGTTGAGGTAAAACTGTGGTTGGTGCTTCTTTCTGTATGGTGATTCCGCGAATGTTGTAGCCGCAGAATTTACACCTTGCGTTGAGGATTCAGTTGAATTAAATTCTGGTTCAGCCGTTGATAAAATGATTAACGGCGACTCTGAAGGAGCAGCCAAACTATTTGCTGGTAAAGCCATAGGTTTGGACTTCTTCCTTCTGGGCGATTGTTAAAAATCGTAGTCACCAAACAATTTCATATTTTTATCAAACTAATTTGAGAGTTGTTATCAGTTCTATTTATCGACGAACCACTATTTCGAACAGTGTTAAACATTCGTCTAAAATCACCTTCAAGTCGAATGCATCGAGGACAAGACCAACGTAAGCCGTGTCCAGACTAGTAAGTCGGTCGTAAATCGACCCATTTAGCTACGTCGCATAGCCAACAGCACACAAAACAAAAATTAGAGTTATCATACTCCTTATTGTTAGGGCACTTGGTGTAGCAACACAGCAGCATATTTAATAATATTTATATATGTATAATGAATATATAAGTAATCGTCAGAACTGGCCACTTTAATATATTGTAAAATTAAATGCACGCCAAAAAGTATACAATGTTTTGTAGTAGATTTTATAGTAGCTGAACTTCGGCTCAGCTTTTAGCAGTCTATCACTTTCTAGGACACAGGTGTTTTGTAGTTGTAGGTTTTTTGAAGGTTTATTAAAAAATTTTTAAATGATGTTCAAAGTTAATCGCACAATTTCTTGGATTCACTGTGACTTTTTTGATGTCACTATAGTATGATTATGTAATGTACGTGAATGTAAACAATTAATTTGCTCGGAAAAATCACTTTTTTTTATTTTAAACAAAGTTGTACACAGCAACGTAAAAAAATATAAACAAGCGCGTTAGGGTGACCAGATATTTATTAATGTTAACACCACTTAGATGAATAAACTGATTGAAAAAAATTGCAAATAAATTAGATGCCTCTTGCGCAGAGGTAGTAGTGCAATCTCCCAGAAAAATATTCGGTGGGTAAGAAGACGAGTTTCGCTTTGAATTAACAAAGATTGATTTTAATTATAACCAAATAACTAATGATATACCTTCTGTTTAAGGATGGAAGTTTTGCATGCGATACAAAATATTTAATATAATGTTGTGCAGTTTTTGTGTTTTTATAACGTTTGAAACAGCGCGACTTACTATTTTTTCAATGACACAATTTTCGTGTGAACCACGGAGAACTAGAATGATTTCTTGCTGAGAGTGTAGAAACACACTCATCGAAGTAATTTGATAAGATATTACAAAATATCATACAAGCGCTTTTAATGCCATGATTTCAAAAAGAGTTGGCCAATCTGTGCTAAACAAAAGGGAATTAAATTTAGTAAAATCGGTCTAATAAATGCAGCGCCATGAAATTGTTGAGCGATTTTGGTTCACTAAGTTGTGTATATTCAAAAATAATTCAACAGTCGGATGATATTTTTCATCAGGAGTCAAGTCCTATTTATCCATTGACTATACTTTTCTATAGAGGAATTATAAAAGTTTCTATTTTGAAATTTTTTTTTTTTTTTCATTGTCCATAACTCTTGCTTTAGGAATACCATAAAAATGTATACACTCACGAAGCGGTTGTTTCACATCTTCTGTAGCCTTAAATTTAATAATTGAACCAACATTTGTTGAGTTCAGTTGTTGGCATTAATTCAGGATTATATACATAGGTAACTGCCATACTTTTGTTCTTTGCAAACTTGGCATTATTTCACTGATTTTCTTAAGTATTTTTAAATATAGTATTGTATTTGTTTTCGAAATTTTCATTTTGTTCCTTTGAGCATTACCATGTGCGCGTTTAGGTGTCTTAATAATCAGTTATTGTTGTTTTGCACTGTCATTAAGTCCTTTTTCTGTGTGTAACGAATTTTATTGTTACGAAAATGGTTTGGGGAACTTCCTGTAAACTTCACTGACAAAAGATGACGAGCATTTGTCGCCTGTTGGTTGCATAATATTTTCTCTGTTTTATTCTATTCAAGTATTGCACCGATAGCATAAAAAGATGCGTATGTCGTTAACTAATATTCCTAATTATAATTTCGATAAGAAATTTTCCGATTTTCGTCAAGAAATATAGACTTATTATTGGATAAGTTTTTTGATATTCTACAATCTTCCTCGCTTAAAAGCGCTGTAAGTGGCCTCGCAGATTTGGCGTATTGAAAAATGAAACATCTGTAGTAACCAGACGTTTCAAAAAATGCTCGAAGATCTTAAAGTGTTTTTCGTAGGATTTTGCGTGTTGCCTCGACATTATTTGGATTAGTCTTAATACCTTCAGATTTTTTATAAAACCAAAATTTGTACTTCCTCTTGAAGGAATTCGCAATTATCGACCTGGCATTTAAAATGTTTGTTTTTAAAACATCAAAACCTTTTTTTACAATAAGTAATTTTCTAAAAGTTTTTGAATATATTTTTCATACATTTTTTGGTGTGTTTTTCAATTTCTACTGTCGACGCGCGAAACGCGCCGCATATAACAAAGAGCATTTACTATTTCTAACTTGTTCAAAACATAATATATCATCTAACTAATTTGAATTTGAATTGTCGTTATTTAAACTCTTAAGTCAGCTGACTTGAAACTAATAATCGATACCTGCGAGTATCCTAAGCTAGGTTCCACTCTTTTAAAATTCACTCGTTATTTTGTAAAGCGTTTCATGGGCAAGTTGAAGCAGCCGCCATGTTCGCTAATTCTCTTTCCGTTCTCATCGCCAACAGTACGGAGTGCGACTCCGTAAATAAAACTACAAATTGTTAAAAATATCAGATGAATATCAGTTGATTATATGCACGATATATTACTCATACGCCATGAATCACAGTGGCACTAGTAAGAAATAAATGATATTCAATCACTGACATTTACATTATTGAGTAGCAACTGATATTCTTGAATTTTAGTCGCCGTGATTGAATCACAGGTAGTGAAGTATCGCTCAACTCTAATTAGCGAGCTGCGTGAAAAGTGAAAGGGCGAAAAAAGAACAAAAAGATAAAACTACATATGAAGCACCGCGTGAGCAGACAACTAATTCTGACAGCAAACTTCAAATAAAATTTAAAATAAAATATAAATAAAGATCGCAAAACAAAACACTGCAGCTTAATAATCTTTGTAAATCTGTGTGTTATCTTGTTCAAGTTAAACACTAAAAAAGCAAAAAAGCAAAACCCCAAATTCAAGTGAAAAATAACAATTTTTACCAAAATGTAAAAAAAAGCCATAAAAAATAACCCCAAAATTAAACAAAAAACCACACCAAAAACAAGTAAAACAATTTAAAAAAGTTTTTGCAAAAAAAAGTGCTAAAAAAATATAAAAAAGCGCGCGGTCTGATCAAAAAACGTGTGCAGATGTACATTTTTATTATTTGTAAAAGAACAAGTATTTTTGTAGATTTTTATATACCATTTAGTAGCATATTGTCCCCAATAGTAGCAAGAACACCGGTTGTACTACTTTTGTAATATACCTGATATATATATATATATATATATATATATATATATATATATATATATATATATATATATATATATATATATATATATATATATATATATATATATATATATATATATATATATATATATATATATATATATATATATATATATATATATATATATATATATATATATATATATATATATATATATATATATATATATATATATATATATGTCTAATTTTTTTGAGTTTGTTCACGTGAGATTCTGACTTTTTACTACGTACAATTTTACATGTTAGCCATTTACTATTCTTCCTTATTAAAATCAGAACAATATCATTGAGCAGAAACTCATTATTGTGTTCATAACAAGGATCGGACTGTGAAAACCAGTTTGCATATACATGTATCTAATTTGGCTGTGACGATTATACATGTTTGAACTATTTTTTTTTTAAATTTTGTATATGAGGCTTTTAGTCGAAAATTCGTTTAAAAATATCAAAATGTATTTTTATTAAAGTAAAGAATTTATCTGAAGGTGCTTTCAGTTTTAAATTACTATTGACGTAGCCAAAATTTTTATTGAGTATTAAATACCCAGAAGAACAATGTACTTTATCAGACTATTCATCAGGTTAACACATATTTCGCAGTCATTCTTCTGCAACAACATATACAATATATACCCTGCAAAATAATGCAATGCATTTTCATTAAAAGTATCTTGAATAATTAAATTTGTTGCTTTAAAGCCAGTTATAATTCTGATTCCTCTTCAGAGAAAATCGAATCATTATCATCTAAAGACTTAGAAAACTCTTTAGATGTCGATTTATTTGAGCCACAGTCTTTTATAATGTTAATCAACATAGTATCTGCATCAGGTGCACAGTTCCCAGATACTGTATTTGATGTTAAAATTTTCATTGACGACATTTTAGACATAATTATATTAAATTCAAACATTGTCGGATTATTATTTATAGCTCCGCCTGATCTTATTAAATAAAACAAATTTTCTAGAGGGTCTTGATTTAGTTTTGAAGTTGCAACAATAAAAACTTCAGACCTTTCACTCCAAATACTTTCTGCCAAGGAAAGAATGGATGAAATGGTTAGAATCATTCTATTAATGCAGTATACTTCGTGTGGATATTTTAATTCCTGAAAGTATGTTCTCATTTCCAATAGGGTTGTGTGGACAACATTGTTTCGTTGTAATGCACACCTATATGGATTTTTATCGAATAAAACATGACTATTGAGGCAGTCAAATAGTCTGTTTATTTTTTCAATAAATGTAGAAATCCTCCAGAATTGATCATTGTTCGCAGAGCTGCAATATTTAACTTTCATTTTTTCGAACGTTCTTGGATTTATATGGCTCGGAGTCAATTTAGGCCAGAGTCTAGTTGAGTTTTTGGAATCGATATTATAAAAATCTTGTATAATTTTCCACGAAACTAAGCCATCGGGCGTAGAAAGATTGCGCTTCATAATTGCATTCCGTAGCGATTTTATGAGATGTGGGACATCGTACAACGCGAATATTTCTTTGCCGTTAACATTAAAGCTGGGATTGTTATTATTAATTCCCAACCTTGTAAAAGCAGCTCTATTACTTGAGCCCTGGTCAAGAGATTATAAAATAAAATTAAAAATTTAAAACGAAATACATAACCATATTTTTCGACTTAAGTATATTTTTAGTGATTCTAGTGCAGTTTTAGTTGGGGAACAAGGAAATAACTTAGTTTCAAGAATCCTTCATTTGAAATTTTGTAATTTCAAGTCGACTCAAAGGTCATATTAATTGTAATGGACTCCATTACAATTGTGATGGCCTCCTCTGTCAAACGGGCATTTTCAGCTTTACATTTTATCATTAAGTGCATAAAATCTTAATTCTTTATTAGTTGTTAAGCTAAACTCATAATAAATATATATATATATATATATATATATATATATATATATATATATATATATATATATATATATATATATATATATACTCTCTCTCTCTCTCTCTCTCTCTCTCTCTCTCTATATATATATATATATATATATATATATCTCTCTCTCTCTCTCTCTCTCTCTCTCTCTCTCTCTCTATATATATATATATATATATATATATATATATATATATATATATATATATATATATATATATATATATATATATATATATATATATATATATATATATATATATATATATATATATATATATATATATATATATATATATATATATATATATATATATATATATATATATATATATATATATATATATATATATATATATATATATATATATATATATATATATATATATATATATATATATATATATATATATATATATATATATATATATATCATATATATATCAGGTATATTACAAAAGTAGTACAACCGGTGTTCTTGCTACTATTGGGGACAATATGCTACTAAATGGTATATAAAAATCTACAAAAATACTTGTTCTTTTACAAATAATAAAAATGTACATCTGCACACGTTTTTTGATCAGACCGCGTGCTTTTTTATATTTTTTTAGCACTTTTTTTTGCAAAAACTTTTTTAAATTGTTTTACTTGTTTTTGGTGTGGTTTTTTGTTTAATTTTGGGGTTATTTTTTATGGCTTTTTTTTACATTTTGGTAAAAATTGTTATTTTTCACTTGAATTTGGGGTTTTGCTTTTTTGCTTTTTTAGTGTTTAACTTGAACAAGATAACACACAGATTTACAAAGATTATTAAGCTGCAGTGTTTTGTTTTGCGATCTTTATTTATATTTTATTTTAAATTTTATTTGAAGTTTGCTGTCAGAATTAGTTGTCTGCTCACGCGGTGCTTCATATGTAGTTTTATCTTTTTGTTCTTTTTTCGCCCTTTCACTTTTCACGCAGCTCGCTAATTAGAGTTGAGCGATACTTCACTACCTGTGATTCAATCACGGCGACTAAAATTCAAGAATATCAGTTGCTACTCGATATTGTAAATGTCAGTGATTGAATATCATTTATTTCTTACTAGTGCCACTGTGATTCATGGCGTATGAGTAATATATCGTGCATATAATCAACTGATATTCATCTGATATTTTTAACAATTTGTAGTTTTATTTACGGAGTCGCACTCCGTACTGTTGGCGATGAGAACGGAAAGAGAATTAGCGAACATGGCGGCTGCTTCAACTTGCCCATGAAACGCTTTACAAAATAACGAGTGAATTTTAAAAGAGTGGAACCTAGCTTAGGATACTCGCAGGTATCGATTATTAGTTTCAAGTCAGCTGACTTAAGAGTTTAAATAACGACAATTCAAATTCAAATTAGTTAGATGATATATTACGTTTTGAACAAGTTAGAAATAGTAAATGCTCTTTGTTATATGCGGCGCGTTTCGCGCGGCGACAGTAGAAATTGAAAAACACACCAAAAAATGTATGAAAAATATATTCAAAAACTTTTAGAAAATTACTTATTGTAAAAAAAGGTTTTGATGTTTTAAAAACAAACATTTTAAATGCCAGGTCGATAATTGCGAATTCCTTCAAGAGGAAGTACAAATTTTGGTTTTATAAAAAATCTGAAGGTATTAAGACTAATCCAAATAATGTCGAGGCAACACGCAAAATCCTACGAAAAACACTTTAAGATCTTCGAGCATTTTTTGAAACGTCTGGTTACTACAGATGTTTCATTTTTCAATACGCCAAATCTGCGAGGCCACTTACAGCGCTTTTAAGCGAGGAAGATTGTAGAATATCAAAAAACTTATCCAATAATAAGTCTATATTTCTTGACGAAAATCGGAAAATTTCTTATCGAAATTATAATTAGGAATATTAGTTAACGACATACGCATCTTTTTATGCTATCGGTGCAATACTTGAATAGAATAAAACAGAGAAAATATTATGCAACCAACAGGCGACAAATGCTCGTCATCTTTTGTCAGTGAAGTTTACAGGAAGTTCCCCAAACCATTTTCGTAACAATAAAATTCGTTACACACAGAAAAAGGACTTAATGACAGTGCAAAACAACAATAACTGATTATTAAGACACCTAAACGCGCACATGGTAATGCTCAAAGGAACAAAATGAAAATTTCGAAAACAAATACAATACTATATTTAAAAATACTTAAGAAAATCAGTGAAATAATGCCAAGTTTGCAAAGAACAAAAGTATGGCAGTTACCTATGTATATAATCCTGAATTAATGCCAACAACTGAACTCAACAAATGTTGGTTCAATTATTAAATTTAAGGCTACAGAAGATGTGAAACAACCGCTTCGTGAGTGTATACATTTTTATGGTATTCCTAAAGCAAGAGTTATGGACAATGAAAAAAAAAAAAAAAATTTCAAAATAGAAACTTTTATAATTCCTCTATAGAAAAGTATAGTCAATGGATAAATAGGACTTGATTCCTGATGAAAAATATCATCCGACTGTTGAATTATTTTTGAATATACACAACTTAGTGAACCAAAATCGCTCAACAATTTCATGGCGCTGCATTTATTAGACCGATTTTACTAAATTTAATTCCCTTTTGTTTAGCACAGATTGGCCAACTCTTTTTGAAATCATGGCATTAAAAGCGCTTGTATGATATTTTGTAATATCTTATCAAATTACTTCGATGAGTGTGTTTCTACACTCTCAGCAAGAAATCATTCTAGTTCTCCGTGGTTCACACGAAAATTGTGTCATTGAAAAAATAGTAAGTCGCGCTGTTTCAAACGTTATAAAAACACAAAAACTGCACAACATTATATTAAATATTTTGTATCGCATGCAAAACTTCCATCCTTAAACAGAAGGTATATCATTAGTTATTTGGTTATAATTAAAATCAATCTTTGTTAATTCAAAGCGAAACTCGTCTTCTTACCCACCGAATATTTTTCTGGGAGATTGCACTACTACCTCTGCGCAAGAGGCATCTAATTTATTTGCAATTTTTTTCAATCAGTTTATTCATCTAAGTGGTGTTAACATTAATAAATATCTGGTCACCCTAACGCGCTTGTTTATATTTTTTTACGTTGCTGTGTACAACTTTGTTTAAAATAAAAAAAAGTGATTTTTCCGAACAAATTAATTGTTTACATTCACGTACATTACATAATCATACTATAGTGACATCAAAAAAGTCACAGTGAATCCAAGAAATTGTGCGATTAACTTTGAACATCATTTAAAAATTTTTTAATAAACCTTCAAAAAACCTACAACTACAAAACACCTGTGTCCTAGAAAGTGATAGACTGCTAAAAGCTGGGCCGAAGTTCAGCTACTATAAAATCTACTACAAAACATTGTATACTTTTTGGCGTGCATTTAATTTTACAATATATTAAAGTGGCCAGTTCTGACGATTACTTATATATTCATTATACATATATAAATATTATTAAATATGCTGCTGTGTTGCTACACCAAGTGCCCTAACAATAAGGAGTATGATAACTCTAATTTTTGTTTTGTGTGCTGTTGGCTATGCGACGTAGCTGTTCACATTAAATGTGCTGGCCTAAATGGGTCGATTTACGACCGACTTACTAGTCTGGACACGGCTTACGTTGGTCTTGTCCTCGATGCATTCGACTTGAAGGTGATTTTAGACGAATGTTTAACACAGTTCGAAATAGTGGTTCGTCGATAAATAGAACTGATAACAACTCTCAAATTAGTTTGATAAAAATATGAAATTGTTTGGTGACTACGATTTTTAACAATCGCCCAGAAGGAAGAAGTCCAAACCTATGGCTTTACCAGCAAATAGTTTGGCTGCTCCTTCAGAGTCGCCGTTAATCATTTTATCAACGGCTGAACCAGAATTTAATTCAACTGAATCCTCAACGCAAGGTGTAAATTCTGCGGCTACAACATTCGCGGAATCACCATACAGCAGTTTTTTACTGCTGTTAAGTCTAGTTTTGCTTGCGAAATGTACCCTGGAGATTTTTCAACAGATATTGAATTCATATGTGTTGTTATCCAATTTTTGATTTCAGTTCAGTTCATTTATAATTCTTTAAACTCTAACGATTATCTTATTGTTTTGGGTGATTTTAACCTTCCCAAGGTGGCCTGGATTAATTGTGAAAACTCCTCGTCATTGATTCCATCAGTGCATTTACAATTTTTTGACAATATTTTTAATCTGTAACTCCATCAAATTAATAGCATATTTAACTGCTCTAATAGATTGCTTGACCCCATATTTGTGGATAGAACTTTAGATGTGTTTGTCACTCGAACTTTTCCAGTTTCCAATCCTGAGGATAAATACCACCCAACTCTGAAAATGGTTTTAAATTTGCCACAAAGCAGCAAGAGAAACTCAAGCTCAATGCGTCGTTGCTATAAAAAAACTGACTTTATTAAGCTTAATTCTCTTTTGCTTATCACCGATGGGTCAAATCTCTTTTATAGCCGTGACATAGAAAGCGCTTATTATGTTTTTTATGATGTTTTATCTCAATATTTTGATGAATGTGTTCCTTTCTTTACACCGATATGTTCTTCTAATCCCCCGTGGATCACACGTCAGTTGTGTCATTTAAAAAACATAAAATCACGGTATTATAAGCGATATTTAAAAACCAAAACTTTTCTAGATTACGCAAGTTATGCAATTGCACGTGCAAATTTTCAATCGGCTAATAAAAATTCATACAATAGCTACTTAGTTAGAATTAAAAACAACATTCGAAATGACCCAAAATCATTTTTCCGTTTTGTTAATTCTAAGCGAAAGTCGTATTCCTATCCTTCGAGTATGTTCTTTAACAATTCTACTGCTACTTCTTAGCGCATAATATACCAAACCCTACTATCTCTAAAGATTCGCTACTTAAACATTTACTTCTACTCAAAATTAACTATTCTTGTGGTTCTGATAATGTTTTTAAGCTGAACTTAAAAAGTGTGCATTTTCACTTTGTGATCCTTTACTAAACCTTTTTCAACTATCT
Organism: Leucophenga montana; assembly: GCA_035044765.1. Lineage (NCBI taxonomy): Eukaryota > Metazoa > Arthropoda > Insecta > Diptera > Drosophilidae > Leucophenga > Leucophenga montana. Next base: position 74,146 of record JAWNNQ010000542.1, read on the forward strand.
CTTTTAGAATGTACAGTACCTAAAATTTGGAAGGAATCTTTTATAATTCCTCTTCATAAAAAAGGCTGTAAATCGGATATATCTAATTATAGAGGTATTGCAAAGTTATGCGCAATTCCTAAACTTTTTGAAAAGGTAATTACCGATCAACTTTACTGTAAGCCTCCTTTTTCTTCTGCACAGCATGGTTTTCTTAGAAATAGATCAGTTTCTACTAATCTATTGGAACTTAAATTGGTTAACAAAGGCTTTATTAATGGTTTACAGACGGACGTTATTTACACCGATTTTAGTAAGGCGTTTGATTGTGTTAATCATCGGATTTTGGTTTACAAACTTGAATGTTTAAGGTTTTCCTCAAGCTTTAGTCAAATGGACCACATCCTATTTGGATTCTCGTTCACAATGTGTAGTATTTGATAACACCTTATTTCACAGAATTGATGTCTTTCCAGGTGTAAATCAGGGTAGTCACCTTGGACCCCTTCTATTTGTACTGTTCATTAATGATTTGCCTGATAACATATCCTACTGTCATACACTGATGTACGCAGATGATGTTAAGTTATGTTTGAGTGACAATGGTGCTGAGGATCATGATTTGATACATTCTGATTTAAATATACTTCATAACTGGTGTCGTCGTAATGGCTTAGTGCTAAATTGCGATAAATGCAAAGTAGTGACTTTCTGTCGTAGAATACCTATTTTATCTGTATTCCTTATCGAAAGCTCTGCGCTGGTGAGTGTATTTTTAATTAATAACCTTGGCGTTCTTTTCGACGCAAAACTTTTGTTCTCTTCACACATTGATACTATTTGTAATAAGGCAATGGGTTTGCTTGGATTTATCAACCGATGGTCGAGGGAATTTAATGATCCTTACGTTACGAAACTTTTATTCACTGCATTGGTCCGCCCAATACTTGAATATGCTTGTTTTATTTGGATTCCGCAATACTCAGTTTATAAGGTACAGTTAGAATCTGTTCAAAAGCAGTTTCTCCTTTTTGCTTTGCTTAATTTGGAATTAAACTTAATCAATCTGCCTACACTAGAAAAACTCACTGTTAGAGAGCGATATCGTGAGCAACGGAGAGAGGAGAAACGCCTTTTCAGACGCAAAAAAGGGAACAAGAAAGGCGTGAGCTTGAGGATGTTGAGGTGCTATGTCAAAGAAATGAATCTCGAAAATTTTATCTAAAAGTCAAGCGTCTGACCGAAGGTTTTAAGCCCGGAGTTTCTTTCTGTAATGTCAGTAATGGACAACTGGTTATAGATGTACAGGAATCACTGAGACTATGGAGAAGTTTCTAACCTACTTGGGGACGATGTAGAGAATAATACCGCCGATGGAGAAGCAGACCTAGAATCACCAATTGATGATGGCTCTTGTAGAGCCACCGGATTATAGCGAGGTCGACTCAGTACCTCTCGAACTACCGTTGAATAAGTCTCGTTTCAATAGGATACAAAATTCTGTCCCGCGTACTGTGTAAACGGCTGGAGCCATACTTCCGACCAAAGAGGCTACAGACCAGAGAGGTCGACCAGTGACCAAATTTTCACTTTACGCCAAATCCTGGAGAAGATCCATGAGTACAATAAAGACGCACACCACCTATTTTTCGATTCTAAGGCCGCTTTCGACACGACGATAAGAACGAAGTTCTTCAACGCCCTATCTGAACTTGGTATCCCAGCAAAGATCGTTCGTCTTTGCATGATGCCGTTCTCACACCCTTTGATACCAAGAGAGGTTTCAGGCAGGGTGATGCTTTATCGTGCGACTTTATCAATCTCTTGATGGAGTACATCCTACGCCAACGCCCATACGTAGAAGGATAGGGCACGATCTTCCATAAGGAAGTGTTGCTACTCGCATATGCTGATGATATAGACATCATTGGCACCACCGAACGGCGTGTAAGCAGGGCGTTCTCGGAGATAAAGAAACAGTCACGTCTCATGGGCCTAGCGGTGAACGAGGACAAGATGAAGTACTTGGTGTCCACTCGCAGATAATCAGTGCGTGTTGGACGGTCTGTGAGTATGGAGAATTTCAACTTCAATTTTGTAGAAAACTTCGTCTATCTGGGAACAGAAGTTACCAGCGAGAACAAAGCTAGCCGAGAGATAGACGAAGAATCACGCTTGCTAATCGCTGCTACTTTGGGCTCAACAAGCAAATTAGAAGTAGAGCCCTCTCTCGAACTACGAAGATAAAAATCTATAAGACACTGATAATCCCGGTCCCGCTGTATGGCGCAGAAGCATGGACATTGACATCTACGAATACAGGGTCTTTAGGAGTGTTCGAGAGAAAGATTCTTCGTAGGATTTTTGGTCCCCTTAGAGTTGGCGTTTAGTTTAGGACCCGTATGAACCACGAGCTGTATGATGAGGTTGACATAGCCCAGCGCATTAAATTCCAGTGGCTCCGGCACTAAAGGTTGACGACGCAAACCTGAACTTGATTGGTGGACGGCGTCAGAGAGGACGTCCGAGCTAAAGATGGCAAGATCATTTCTATGATGACCGGAAGAAGCTCCGGATTGCCAGCGACTGGCGTCGGCGCGCCCTAAACTACACCAAATGGTGCGCTTTCCTACGTGCGGCATTTACCGATAGACGGTTGTAGAGCCACCTAAGTAAGTAAGTAAGTAAGGGTGTGACGCTCTGTCGCCGCGTTCTCTCGATTGCTGCTAAATGGAATTATATAGGGTATCTTTCGTGGGTGGAAAATGAAAAGATGAGCCAAATCGCTCGTTGATACTGACATACTTCGTCATTTGCATTTGTTATAGTGAATGTCATGTCGCTACCTTTGTTTACATATTTACATATGTATGTACTTGATCAACTTGACGAAAATAAATGTATTATATGCTGCTGTTGGTTCAAATGGATGTACGGTAATCGTTCAGTCGCAATTTTGACATACATGTAAACTGCGAACTGATGGAAAAGACGGCGTCACATCAAAATGTGATTTGTTTCCCCTTCACTGATGGAGTCTGTAGGAACAAAAATGCATAACACTTACTTTTTATTGGTTCCAACGCCTGTTACAAGGATGTCGCAAAAGAAACAGGAATGTTCGAAAAAAAATAAGAAAATATTAATATATTGCAAAAGTGATTTTTTTTTATTCAAAATAGTTTCCTTGTGCAATACAGCATTTTGCATGGTCAATAAGCATTTTAAATGAGTGTTTTAGGTAATTTTTCGGAATGTCCTTGAATGCCGGTCGACCTGCCAATACCTGCCAATAGGTGGCGCAACAGAAACAGCTATTTTTAAAAAGTTCAGTTTCTTTTGCGACAAACCTTGTATTAATGGATATTGTAGCGCGTCGTAAGTCCTGTGCATTTCGGGCACACGTTTTAATTCATTATTCTGACGATGAAGCACGATACCTCTAGATTGAAAATTTTCTCCTACAATTACAACAACCTCTTCGTCGATTGTCGATTGTTGCTAGCAGGCATCATATTTATAATAGAGGCAAACAAAGGCCTTCTACGAAAAAAGTTTGGAGTGTATCACCAAAATTTAAACATATTTATTTGATTAACTAAATTTCCACTTACTTGATCTGGACCCATCATATGGGCTTGACGCCTTTTTAGCCCGATAGCCCATCGTTTCTTCATTTCGTTTTTAGTATCCTCACCCATTTCATGGCTTAAAGGTAGTTTCAGATCTCCACTAAAATATTTCAGTGCGAATCTTGCCTGTAAGTCCATCATTTGAGCTGCACAAACGTAATATGGAATTCCAATTAGGGCCATTGATGGATTTTTTATATTTATACAATGTTTGTATAAAGTTTGAACATAGTTATCCTCCACATAAATGCCGCAGTCTATGCTCAAAAAGGGAAAAGCATATTTGTAGCCAGTGCAGAAGAATATCACATTAAATGTATCGTACGACCCATCGGTAAAAAAAGCACCATGCGCATCAAAAGCTCGTACATCCGGCTTCTGACAAACATTATCGAAAAACTTGGCTTGTCGAATTTTATCCAAATGGTGACTCAGAGTTACGCACTTCGCTGTTCTTGATATAATATTTGATAAATCCATTCCACTTGGTCCGGCTCCAATAACAAGTACAGATAGACCTTTGAAGGAAAAAAAGATTAAAACTCAAGATTATGAACGTGAAAAGTTTAATAAATTATTTAGAATGCACAAAAATTGCACTTTTGAATTTTTGTATGAAATATTTTTTTATTTATAGTACAAATACAAGCTTAAAATTGATATGATCGTTTCTTAAAAACAGCCAATTCATATAAATATACTAATGAGCGTGTCCCGCCCTCTTTTGCGGTAGCAATATCAGCTTGAAAATGCACCATTTGGTGATATTTAGTGGTGATATTTAGCTTCTTTAAGCCATCATAGACCTGGTCTTACCATCATAAGCTCGGACGTTCTCTCTGACGGCATCCACCAACCAAGTTCAGGTTTCCGTCGATAATCTATACTGCTGAAGCTTCGGGGTTCATCCGGATGAGGTGACCAGCCCTGTGCAGCCATGGAATTTATTGTGCTGGACTATGTCAATCGCGTCATCAGCCATAGAATTTATTGTGCAAGTACTTCATCTTGTTCTCGTTCACCGCTAGGCCCGTTCGTTCGTGCCGATGATGTCAATGTCATCAGCATACGCAAGTACCATCAATTCCTTATGGTAGATCGTAGCCGACCGTTCTTCGTATGGGCAGTTGCGTAGGATGTACTCCATCAATATATTAAAAAATCGCACGATAAAGCATAACCCTGCCTGAAACCTCTCTTGGTATCAAAGAGTTCGGAGAGGTTCTCTTTTATTCTGACGACGCTTTTGGGTGTGTGATAGCGTCATCATGCAAAGGCGATTGGTCTTTGCTGGAATACTAAGTTCAGATAGGGCGTAGAAGAACTTCGTTCTTATTGGCGTGTCGAAATAGGCCTAATAATAAACAAATAGGTAGTGTATGTTTTTGTTATACTCATGGTTCTTCTTCACGATTTTCCGTAAAGTGAAAATTTGGTCACAGGCCGACCTCTTTGATCAAGTAATCTTTGGATCACAATCGATAGTGGGCCCATTCGATAGTTTTTCGAGCGATAGTCGAAACTATCGATAGACTATCTATAGTTTTTTTTTTTGGATATGTAAGAATATATAAGTAAAAATATATATCTACCCATTTGGTAAAAGGGTAAACTTGCTTTGTGAAAATATGTGTAACAGCAACATATTCTTTATCAGCATAAAAAAAAACAGTAAATATAGAAATGTCTGTCGGTCCGTCAGTCCGTCCGACCGTATAAACGTCAAAATCTCCAATATTATGAGAGATAGGGCATTCAAATTTGATACTAAGGCTTTATTTATCCATAGCTAGATGTATAAAATATTCGTGCCAGCTCGAATATAAAGAATAGCCCAAACAAAACTGTACCTCATTTCCAATTTTTGTATTGGAAAATATTTTGTTCTTGTTAATTTGGCTAGAATTGCCAAAATTGGTGTAGAAGTTCAATCTTGGGTAAATTTCATTCCATTCAGTAGAATCAAATTCAATTTCAAGATTTGAACTTAACCAGCAGACTAAAAAGCTACCATTGCTCGTACAAAACAAACTTAGAATTTTGCTTTTTTATTTAATTAACTAGATGTCCCGGGCCGCGTCGTTGGTCCCACGTGTTTCTTGTAAATATTTGACGTCGTTGTTGTGCCCTTTCAGCAACAGCGCGTCTGCGGGATTCAGCTGCTTGAACGGTTTCTGTCCCTCTTTGAGACGAATTGTATGTCGCTGAAGACGCCGAAATTGAGACTGTTATGGTGTCTCAGCAGCCCGTTGAGATGCCAGATATTCAGCAAGCTACATAGAGCTGACCGTGGGAAAAACATGGCGTGCCCAAATGTATTCCTGCTACCTTTAAAGTTTGACCCTGTTATTTGTTGACAGTCATTGAAAATGTAACTTTTAATGGGAACTGCAGGCGCTTAAATTTAAATGGTTAGATATAAGGTATGATTGGGATGCTGGCATACGCACTGGCTTCGCCAGTTAACGGTGACTCGTAACATAATCTTGTCGCGTTCAAGTCGCGTATTAACAAAACTGGTACACCTTTTGTAATTGAACGATGTGGTAATATTAAGTCCTTTTAATTAATTTTGTTAATTAATTTTATTATGCCATTTATTGATTAATTTCACCAATCTTACTGGCTTAATTTTAAAGCATTTCTTATTCTAGAGCAATGTATGTTGAGTGTATGTGTGTATGTGTGCATGAAAATGCGCAACATACGCAACTTCTGGCTGAGTGCATTAGCCTCGATTACGGCTAATCGTTTACGCTGCAGTTTATTATAATTGTGCCATACACATATGTGTCATAAGTGTAGAATTACACATGCGAACTCAGCTTGAAGTGAATGTAGGTTTGTGCTTCAGTGTTCTTAAAATATTTAAATTTAATTGGGCTACCATTATACAGTGAGGACTCTTTATATTTATTTATTATATTATTACGGTGAGCTCTCGCTACACTTTTATTCCAACCTATGGGATGGCACCCCGGATAAATCCAAAGAGTTTAGAAATTCCACGGTATAGGTCGTAGTGTGATCGGATATTTCGCTAGTTAGTTCGTCCAGATTTTTTTTATTTATTTTCGTAACATTTTTTGGTGCCAGTATGGTTCTTTCATACAACCAATTTTCGTCATGAATATTATATGGCAGATTTAGAAAAAACTTGAGGAATAAGCAATGAAATTTAATAATTTAATTAAATATAATTTTTTTCCATTAACAAATATTCAAATGCCTTCTATTTAAATTTAATTAATTTAATAAAAATTTAAATAAAAATGAAATAACTTGTTGTAAGTGTAGCTAACCGCAAAAAAGCTTCCAATTAACCAATATCTTCATAAATTATAGCGTACCTGTTATTCTGATATATGAACTATATTATTGTAGTTTCATTAAAATCCATTCATTAGTTTTTGTAAAGTATAACAAACATCCACACATCTACACATCCACACATCTACACATATACACATCCATATAAACTTTCTAATTTATAATATTAGTAGGATACAGTGCTAGTTTCCCAAAGATTTTGTCTATGCATTTTGGGGCGTAGATTCCAAAAATTATAAGATTAGTGATAAACACGTATAATATGGCGCAGCGGCTTCCAAATTAGTGATGGGAAATGTTAGTGTTAATGATGTGGAAATGACCGAAAACCTATCGATGGGTTTAGACACTACTCGATACTACCGATACTACTATCGATTGTGTTTCAACACTTCTTTGGTCTGAACCCACAAAGTTACTGTCTTATCAGTGATGGGCCCAGCCATTTACACATTAAGTCGGCAAAATTGTATATCCAATTGAAATGAGACTTATTCCACGGTAGTTCGCACAAACAGCGGGGTCTCCTTTCTTGAAGATAGGACAAAAAACATTGAGATTCCAATTGTTGGGCACTCACTCATCGGATCATATCTTCCATAAGATTTGGTGCACACACCTTACCAACTCTTTGCCACCTATCTTGAATAACTCATCTGGCAGCTCATCGGAGCCTACCACTTTGTTATTCTTCAGCTTTTAAATTACTGAGTCGACCTCGTTAAAATTCGGTGATTCTACCAGAAACACATCATCAAGTCTCGGTTCTAGAAATGCTTCTCTATCGGTGGCATAGTTCTCTTCATCGCTACCAAGTAGGTTAGAGAAGTGACTTATCCATTCTTTCAGTGATTCATGTGCATATCGTCCTTGCAGAAAGAAACTCCGGGCTTAAAACCTTCAACCAGACTCTTGACCTTTAGATAAATCTTTATAGCTTCTTTTGTACAGCATAGTACCCTAACGTTGCACGGGCTTTCTTGCTACCTTTTTCTACGTATGAAAAGGTGATTCTCCTCTCTTCGTTTCTCACGAAATACTAAGTTGTGTACAAGGAAAAGCGTATTAAACTGAGAAATTAATCCGAAATTCATAAAAGTTCAATACAAAATATATTAAAATAAAAAAAAAATTATGAAAAAAAAATTAAAAAAAAAAGAACCGGAAAGGAAATAAAAATTTGCCTCGAAAAGACCCAGGCTACATTTCGACGGCTCCTCGGATTCGTTAGAATTTGTGAAGCGAGTTGATGAACTAGTGCGAGTAAATAGGTTACCTAGATATGCAATTTAGTGCGCTGTGCCAAAACTTCTTAAGGACGATGCCTTCATCTGGTTGAGCCGTAATAATGCGGACTGGAAAGATTGGAATGCTTTTTAACGCGACTTTAGTATACGTTCTGGAGTTGTAAAATTTTATGCAACACGCTTGTTACTCGGAGAAGTGCAAGTTATAAACGATATAAAATAACAGCAGAAACAAGAGACGTATAAAAAGACGTGATTTCGACAATCTGGCTGATCTACTTTCAATGTCTGCAGATTTGGAAAATTTGAATGAAAGCGCTGGGCGTAACACGGTGATATCATGACTCACATTTGCGCCTTCTGACCATCGTCGAACTTGCTGGTAATGTTCGTAGGCTGGTCATTCGTCTCGAGAGTGCACGACCGCACCTGTAGTATTTTGTCATGAAGGTCGTCGCGGAATTCTCAGTTTTAATTGTTGTAGACAGCGCGGTCGGAAAACAGGGCTGTTCAGCGAGGAAACGCCGGAACAATTCATTGCTTGTAGCTACGATTATGTGTGACGGCAGAAGCATCAGAATTGGCATCTTCCTAGGTAATCAGATATTGGTAGCAACAATCGACACTGCTGCAGCAAGGAGTTTTATAAGTAAGAAATTGGCTGATCGAGTGCGTCATGAGGCAGAGAGTTACGAAGAGGAATGCAATGAATAGGTTTCATATAAAATTTTATCCAAGCACTTTATTCATCTTCTCTATTAAAATGACTGAAAACGAATAAAAAAATCAATTGACGAGGTAAAAATCAGTAGTCGAAAACCTACTTGCAACTCACAAAACTTCTGATATAAATTTTGTGACGAAATATTTATATTTTTCAATTAAGCATTCGTCATGTTGCGATGTAGCGGTGAAGAATATTCAAAAATATTCTTACGTAGAGAAATAAATTGAAGTTCTAGGAAAAGAGCGGTATTTTATAATTTACAAAGCTTAGCAACATGACGAACGCTCAATTACATATTACTATAGACTCCAACCATACAAATGAAAAATACAAATATGTCGTCACAAACTTGATATCAGAATTTCTATAAGAGTTGCAAGTAGGCTGTCGTCACTTGATTGTTACCTCGGCAAGAGGATTTTTTATTTGATTGATTGTGTCATGTAGTGCTCTTCATATTTAATCAAGCTATTTAAGCACTTATTTTGAATTCAATCTTTATGCTTCGTTGGCGTTTATCTCTGCAAGCATCTGGTTTCTTTCACTGACGTTCATTCTATTTTTTTATATCCAATTTTTTTTATATTCAATCCTCTCAAGAAAATAACATGGAACTCTGTTAGCATACATTTCCGGTTTCACGTGGTATTGCCTTAGTCCTTCCAAGTTGCAGTGAATGTATGGCACTTGATCAATCATGGAATGGACTGGATCACCTAGTCCTTCTTTTGAATCGGAAATGAAATCAGCAATAGCTTACACTGAAATAATTCCAAAACATATGGCTTCCTGAAATACCATCTTCCCGCCTCAATTCCCAAGATTTTGTCAAAGAATACTTTTTCTGGTACGGGAGCCCAATGCTTGAGACTATAACTAACATTCTCCTCTGGATTTTATGACATTTTAAGCTAATCCTCTTCAGAAAATGGCACAAAAAAGAAGATATTCCAGAAACTAATGACGGTTTTCTGAAGTATGGAATTAGTTTCAAAGAATTGTAATGAAGATATACCACTTGGTGAATCCTGGGAAGGATTATGTGGCATAGACATGTTCCAATGGGTTTTTGGAATGGGCTCTGCAATCAACAATAGTTGGCACTATATTATATACAAAGCAAGTGACTACCTAATATACTATGTTCCCGCCTCAATTCCTACGATTTTTGTAAGAAGCCCACATCCTGTTGCGGGAGCCCAATGATTCCGACTATCTCCCACACTGGCGAATAGTTTTTTGTACCATTTTAAGCCAATCATCTCAAGAAAATGGCACCAAAAAGAAAGTATTCTAGAAACTGATTGCGGTTTCCTGTAGTTTGGAATTAGTCCCCATGAATTGTAGTAAAGATATGCCTGTTTTGTTTTGTCGAGCAGCGCTTCACAAAAATAAATTACGCTCAACTCCGTTATTTTTACACTTACCATGAGGGGTAAAGTCAAAAATATTGCTTGAAAGGATTATTTGTTTTGGGTTGAACAGCTAAATTAGGTATATAAATATATAATGTGCTGCTAACAATTAGAGCTGCTGCTGAGAGGGATAAGTGGGTTTATAAAAATGGAGGCTGAGAACTTACATGGGAGCCGATTGAGGATACCAAAAGCTGCGCCGGAGTTACTGCTACCCGAGCCAATTAAGCGTATGCGCCAAAAAATCTGGGTGCGCGTTGTAGTTACCCACTGACCCGTAGAAGAACACTATTTGCTTCACTTTAAAAACGTTATAAAAAACGATGTTTAATTATATGCGCAAAGTAGTTATATAGATTATATACAATATGAATATTGGTGAACGAAGTTAATTTACATATTTATTTTAACGTGTTGTGCAGTGCGAATCAACGGTAAACCGAAACTGATGTTTGTTAGGTGGCTCTTTTCGATATTTTTCGATGTCGATTATTTTGAGATGAACAAAAATGCGATTTGTATCCGTATGTAGACATAGCAGTTGATTGTTGACTGTTATGGCGAATCTACGATTGAAATATGGTAATATTTCTGAAATAAAGTGGAAAACTTTTTTCAAAATGTTGTCATTTGTGAGATGCTTGCGAATGATCTCAGCGTTGTTAGGAGGCGATATTTCGACGATATTATGTCAGGCTTCTGCTTTGTCGAAGTTCTCATCTGTAAGCAAGGGCAAACGGGATATAGCATCAGCGTTACCGAGTACAGTGGTAGCACGGTACCTGATCTCAAAATTAGGCCATAAGGATTATAGCCCAGGGCTGAAGCCAGTTCGAGTCATCGTCGGAAGCTGCTTGCCTGGAATAAAAATTGTTACTAGAGGCTAGTGGTCGGTGATCAGTATGAACTTCTTTGCATACAAATATTGATGCGATTTCTGTACCCCAAAAATTATTGACAGTGCTTCTTTCTCAATTTGGCTGTATCTGGCTTGCTGTTTGTCCAATGTTTTTGATGCGAATGCCATCGGCCGTTACTCTCCATCTGGCTGTATGTTGGATAACACTACCCCGAAGCCAAAGGACGAAGCTCTTCTTTGAAATGCGCTAACTGTGTTGTACATGTCATCGAGCGACGGTTGTAATTTTTGCATTGCCAAGCTGTTTTAATTATGCGAATGATTTGGTCGCGAATCATCCCGTCTTCGAAATTGTTTGTTCAATTTTGGGTTTTGTATACGAACTGACAATCAGGAGTGATTTCATGTAGATCGGCTACGCATTCTCTGTGTGTTAGTGAGTCCCGCAACCCAATGGTATCAAGCGGCGACAATGTGGTGGTTCGACTGAAAATGTTCCGTTAACCTTTCCGTTAGTTGTTTATATGTTTTATCGTTCAAGTTGTTTACACTTAAAAAAATTTTTAAATAGTTCGACCACATCTGTACCTATCCACGATAGAAAATAAGAGTTTTGTTTTTCAGGGTATACTACAGAATACAGAAAAAATTCACATTGTTGTGGCACAATGCCTTGTCACAAGAATGCTGCGTTCTGTCTACGATCGCACTGTTGATGTTTTATTTGTATGCCTCGTCAGGAATACATGTATGTATGTACAAATGTATTCTGTCAACGACTGCACTACCGTTTTTTTTCATGTGTCGAATGTATTTTGACTACGAATGAACTACCGTTTTGTTCCTCGCCAGTTGTTCTAGAGATGTGCTCCTAGCATGGCCACTATAATAGATGTCACAGGTTGCCGTTTTTTGAGCAGTCATGTCCTATCCATCGCATTTCCTGTATTGCGGTCAAATGCATCCACTAGCTGTACAACTGCACCAGCCCTATGGAGGGATAAGACATTCCAGGTGCATATCCGAAATTCATGGTCGTGAAATCGTTTACGGGAGTCGTAATCACAGAGGAATTGTAGCTTCCTTGTAACTTCCATTGTGTCACACTAGCTTTGCGGTGTAGGGAAGCAAACCCAACGCACCAACTTCTAATTAAGGGGAGTGTTGCCTTCTCACAATTTGGTCAGCACGGATGTTTCGTGGCTTGCCCAGAGGATACGAATCAGAACGATAGTTTGTGAGTTGTTTGGGCCGTTTGCAAAAGGCGAAAGAACTTTCCACTTCTGCAAACGACCCCGTCCCGACCCACCAGCGACCGACCGGTAGTTGCAGAAAATGTCCTGTGGCGGTCGGGAGACACCGCAAACAAAACGATGTTAACTCAAACGAAAAAAAAAACAATACCACACCGGATAGCGGCAATATTATGCACCCAGTTCACCGAGGAAATGTCCCAGGAGGAGCCTTTACCGATTAACCTAGGATAACGACTCCCGCAAACGATTTAAGTACCATGATTTACGGATATGTACCTGGAATGTGTTGTCTCTCCATAGGTCTGGTGCAGATATTCAGGAGGTTGGTGCCCTTGAACAATTCAAGGCTGACCCATTTAAAAAAAGTATCCTGTGACATCTATTATAGTTGTAATGTGAAGAAGCACGAATTTGCATATACACCCACCTAGTAGTTTGTAGTATTTAGTAGCAGTAGTTGTAGTAGTATAGTAATAGCAGCAGCTCGACTAGTTATAGAGTGGATTGGGAGTGGATCTATGATTAGCTCTACAACTTATATTGCGCGAGGGGCGGGCGAGACTTCGTTTGTTGATTATCTCTGTATTTACGGGGGAGGGGGTGGTGTGGTAGCGGATCGTTGATTAGATCAACAAGTTATTCAGGATGAGGGACGGATCCAGGGTTTGGTCATTGATTAGTCCAGTAGTTAGGGGTGGAGGGGCGGAACCAGACTGGGTCGTTGATTATCCCAGTACTTACGGGGCGGATCGTGGATTAGCATGTTCAGTTATAAGGGTGGAGCGGTGGATCTCGACTTCGATTTTTGATTAGCCAAGGAGTTAGAGACGAAGCTTTGGTTGTGCATAGGCTATCGTAGTTTTGCCTCAACTCGTAGTTAGTACGATGGTATAGCAGTGACCCCCGAGGGCAGCAAAAAACTGTGAAAGACCTTTAGTAAACTATGTGCTGGGAAAATAGGAGAGTCGGCTTTTGCCAGGGAACGACAAATCACGTACGCGAAAAATTGGATTTGTAAGTCAGTTTGTAGCAGTTAACGAGATCATAGTTGGTATCTTTCTGTCGAAGGACATAGTTTTGTCAGAGGGCATTATTTTATCCTGTTGAAGTCCATTATGTTATCATGTCAAGGACCCCATTGTACATTAATGAAGGACCCGTTATACGTACCTTATGGATATGAGAATTCAGAACGTCATGTTTTAAGTGGCAAATCAATTAAAGAAACCCTCGACTGAACCATCTACGAAGGTGTCGACTGAGCAAAGGAAACTGTATTCAGCTTAGAATAAAAGGGAAGTACCTAGTGTCACTTGGGCGCTTACACTTCAGGTAACGCAGTGTCTAGCTAAGGTTCTTTACAGTAATCTTTCATGGCATCAGCAGAATGAAGGTGTTGAGATCATACTAAGGTCAGTAGTAAAAGTAAAACGCAAGGGGTGATTCCTCTAAAATAAAATCAAAACAAGAGGAGACAACGAGAAGAGACTGCTACCACGGGTGGTCACGGTTGGAGAAATACCCTGTACGTGTCGCCAACGGGTACACCTCTGTTGCGGTTTTAGCATTCCATGCCAGTTGCAGCACGACTGACAGCAACAACAAAAGCCAAATTGGAGCCAAGCTGTGCCGCTGTACTGGAGTCAATGCCGACTCTAATTACGAGTCAAAGAGCAGCTGAACTAACTCCAGGACCTCTCATAAGATCGGGCCCAAACGGGGTAACGAAGCTATGAAGGCGAAGGACAAATATAAGGTGGCTCTGAAGATCACAGCTTGGCTCATCAACTGATGAGAGGAACAAGCTGACGTGGGCCGAGAAAAATATTAAAGATTGGCGTAAGCTTTTTGCGAAGAAGCCAAATATTCTGGCTACATGCAGCAATTTTGCCAAAAAAAGTCGATGAGCAAATGACAACTAAGCGTCAGCGCTCGACGGATACTCGCGACCAAGCGAGTAATCCACAAATAAAATTAGACAGACAGCGATGTGGCAAAGCGACACCTCGTCGTGGCGCTTATCGGCAAGAGCTATTCGAATGGGAAAATAACGATGAACAGTAGAAATCGTGGAGTTAAGGCCAGATGGATGATTCGGCAGAGCAACCCATTACATTCGATGGCGCAGGTTGGCTTAACGAGGTAAAAATTCGAAGTTGCTTTTCATGCAAACAGTTAGCAAAAATAGGCCAATTCCCCTTTGAAGGACTCCGGAGCTAAAATAAACAAAGGAGAGATGTGCAAGAAATCTTCCGATTCGCAAAATAGGCAGAGTTCTGGAACGAATAAAAACTCAGACTGAGCTTCTTCAAATGAGATGTTCGGAGGGCGAAAAGGAACACATGGAGATACTTTTGCTCCGACATTGACAGATTTCGACAACGAGCCAGCTTTCCATACAAAGTCATCTAAAACCCACACTCGACAGTGTACAGAAAGTAGAGAAGCAACTTGCGGTCTCTGAGCCAAGCACCGGCTCAAAACCTACCACAGATCGAAATACCGAATGGAATAATCACTCCCAAGAAGATCCAGTGGCCTCTAGACTCGTACCAGGACTACACACTTTTTGGGCTGGATGGGATCTTCCCTGTCATACTAATCTAACTAAACATATGATCGTCCCATGTCTCCATTCATATGAAGCATGAACGCCGATAGGAAAGGGAAATCGTTGGAAAAACTACTGTACCACAAAGAATACACACTTGTAATATTCCTGTACATCTCAGGTGCATATATGCTCCTGGATACATAACCTGCTGAACTGCAGAAGAGTTAATGTCGAGTGGGGAACCACAACCAAGACGAAGGAAGCTTATGCAGGCAAGTCCCATTGCAGAGTTCTACTATGGAACCTAATGTTGAACGATAAATATATATCCTAACGACATAATTATCACAGGCAAATCTGCATCGACTCACAGTTCAATCTTCTACCCCCTTTTTAACGAGATATTATATATATACTATATATAAGAGATGGGCCACAGAAGTCGGTCTCAGTATCAACGCGGATTAGACGGACCTCATTCTCTTTCCTAAGATATACAAGGTACCGCAATGGATCACAACCAAAATAAGCGAAACGCTGCTTTTACCCAAAAAACAGCGTAAGAAACCTTGAGATAGTATTGGATAGCAAGCTGACCTGGAAACCCAATGTGGAAGAAAGGATGAAGAAAAACAACTAATGCGCTTCATGCATTACAAAAGATACTGATCGAGCTTTTCACGAAGACTGATGAAGTGGATCTTCATTTCACTGTATGGTGAAAAGCTTTGCAGAAATCCACATACCTAATGCTTATGAACGGCAGTAGAGCACTGAAAATGATGCTCGACTTCTACGCGGGTCTACTCGCATAGAAGTCTGTTCAATGCATCTACGCGACAGGCACCATGCCACCACAAAGCTATGGACGTATTCAGCTCCGTTGGCAGCTCAATTCAATAGTGGAACGGACTACATGACTCCCAAACTCAACTTCGCACAGACACCAATATCAGTGGAGCAGGTTTCTGTCACAAAGGACTGAACCAGCAGTAGTTGGTGTTCTGAGCAATTCAAAAAGGTGCACATCTTTTGGATTCTCAGCCATCTGGGCAGAGAAGGTAATGAAATGGCGGATAGTCTAGCAAAAGAGGACTTCGCGAGAAATATCAACAAAAGTACGAATCTGTCTACAGATGCTATAAATAAACTGGAAGAGGATGCCTGGGCCAAAGCTGGAGAGAGTTGCAAAAAGGGTTTTGTCTAGCAGCCGCTCATGCGAAAAAACTATGCAAAACTA
This sequence comes from Leucophenga montana, assembly GCA_035044765.1. Classification (NCBI taxonomy): domain Eukaryota; kingdom Metazoa; phylum Arthropoda; class Insecta; order Diptera; family Drosophilidae; genus Leucophenga; species Leucophenga montana. The sequence goes on from JAWNNQ010000542.1 coordinate 90,385, forward strand.
ACATGGAGGGTTCTAGGATATGCAAAGGTACCGGGAATCACAAAAACTCTGGATCACCTCATATGTAGCTGTCCAGCAATCGAAAAATCAAGTTTATAATACCTTAATTATAATACCTTGATTTACCATTATTTTCCATAGAGCTTAAGCAAAAAGATAATAAGTTTGAACCTCCTCATACTAAACGTTCTCATTCCCAATGTACTAATTGCCAGTAATATGGGCATACAAAAAAAAGTTGCATAAGAGACCCTGTGCTGGAAAACAGAAAACCGTAGATTGCACTTTGGTTTTTGGCAAAGGCCTTACAAAATGTGCTTTATGCGGTGGAAACCACACCGCAAACTACAAAGGCTAATAAATGCTAAACCAACTGTAAATCCAGCAAGTAGTTATGCTCAAATGGCCAGAACCCACAGTTCAACAACTGGAAACTTCCTTGCGATTGGTCCTACTCATCAAGGTAATGTTGTCTCTTGTCTCCAAATCAAATTCAACCCTCAAACTTTCCGCCACTATCCACTGCATCGACGTCCACCAAACAAAATCATGTACTATCCAATCCAACGCAAGATATGCACGAGCGGAAAGATGTGATGAAACAACTAATGCAGCAAATCTCGGCCATTCTAAATGTTGTGACACTACTCTTGTCCAAAATAAGCACATAAAAATATGGTCCCAGATAACCTACATATTATATTTTGGAATGCTAACGGGCTAAGGCAGCATGTTCTTGAATTGAAACAATTTTTAAATGAAAATAATATTGATCTGGCACTTATATCAGAAGCCCATCTCACAAAAAACATTTCATTAAAATCACGTTGTTTAATACTAAAAATCCACACGGAACGGGTCATGGGGGCTCAGCAATAATCGTAAAAATAAAATTAAATTTACTGAAACGAAAAATTACAGCTTCGATTATATACAAGCTACTTCTATTTAGGACCCCTTCTTTATTTACTTTGCACTCAAGATTTACCAAAGCCCGAAGAGCCGTCTTCTATGATTCCAACTTTTGCAGATGATACAATTGTGTTTTGTGCCCACAATGACATAAATGTAGCTTCCCAAAAACTCCAAAGTATACTAGACAACACCATAGCCTTGTTTAGTAAGTGGGCTATAAAAATTAACGAAAGCAAGACCACAGAAGTTATCTTTACAACTAGACGTCAATAAACAATAAAGACCTACCCATAGAAAAATCAGCAAAATACTTAGGAATAAATTTGGACAGTAAACTGAGCTGAAAATTACATATTGAGAAAAAGCGAAATCAGATTAAAGAGAAATATCGACAACTGTACTAACTTATTAACAAACAAACCCAAATTATCAATGACCAATAAACTATAACTATATAAAAGCATAATTAATATCAACATTATCCAACGGCAACAGTCAAAAATACTACGACAAATAACAGGAGCTGAATGGTATATCTCCAACACAGATACACATCGAGATTTTAACATCTTCACTATCAATGAGGAAATAGTAGCACTCGAATCATGGCTCATTGTAACATCGAGATAATCAACATACCCCTCTTGGAACTGACAACTACACGACGTCTTTAAAGGATTCGACCAGTAGACCTCCTAAATCATTTATAACTACGAGTTTAACAATAACCTTCTTACTATTTTGATGTATTTTTAATCATTACCATCAATTGTTGTGCCTAGTAATTTATGCCACACTACTTGACAGTGAACGTTACTGTATCTAAAAGGTAGCCGGAAGTACTCCTGACATGTTATTGACGTTCACCAAACACACAAAAATTATACAGGATCACTAAGGATCATATTGGTCTAAGCATGACTTCTATTAATAGGTCAATCGGCGTAATATAACCACGACAAATTAATTATGCGTAGCCTAATAATCCAGAAGTAAATGAAGCATAATTTAAGAAGAAAAACAGCTAATACGAATGTAAATTACAATAAGCTCTTGAACTTTGAAAGACAGAAATATTATTTTTCCCACAAAAAGCAATTACAAACTACATCTGGAGTGGACTACAAGCTTAACAAATTTTCTGGAACGGATCCTGGATCCGCCTAGATCGGACCACTTTAAAAGGTAGTCCCATGCAAATTTGCCGCATTTTTAAGTTTTGTATGCAATTTGTTTTGTTTTTATTTTTAAAAATCTCTAATTTTTGGTCAATTCTAAGAAAATATTTCGCATGTGTCCAGATCGGATCACTAAACAATGTAATCTGTTGTTCATATAAAGGATCTTAAACAAGGTCCAAGTCGAACACAGTCGACTGCAGAGTTCTATCTTGTTTTGATTGATTTTGGCATCAGCAACCAAACAAAACCAATCAATTTTGTCAAAAATCTTCTCGTGAACAATAGTATTATTTTCACAACTATTGGTCAAATAGTTGCTGATATATGATGGCACGGTCTATGAGGGGGCGTGTCACTGCCTATTTTTTGTGAACGTCATATAACCAGAAAAGTTAACCTGTATAATTGTATCACGCTCTATGAATTCAATTCGTATGCATATATCGAATTTTGGTGTTCTCTTATATGAGGGCGAGGCCTCTCCCACTTTTCCAGTGAATTTTAATTTTTCGTCATTAGCGGTGAACTTAACATTCAAATGATGGGTCAATCATTGGTTGGTTAAAATATTATAATTCGCCCGGTTCAACGTATTTCCTATTGTAATTATTTAAACATCGCTAAAATTATGATGCAAATCTATATATATTGCTGAAGAATGAGATTTTCTTTACAATGGGATAATATTGAAATACTTTCAACAAGAGTGGTCGAACTGTGTTAAATGTATATAGTTTTCGCCAAATGAACTTTAGATTATCTCACCTCTAAAAATGTCTGCACTTCGAAAGTTGTGGCTGTGCATTCGCATCCCAGTAAATTTTTCAGCTTCAAGTTCTTCAGGGAACATTGGAGTATGATAGTGACCACTACCAATCAAAACATTATCGAAGTAATGTACGAAAACTTCATTATTTTGTAGATTTTTTACAATAACCTGAAAAAGTAAAATTGATTATTTGATTAGTTTATAACATTTGCTTGTTCAAATATTGTTTAATACAATAAAACATAGAAGCCAACTAAAAAGTAGATGCAAAGCGGTGGATGTAACGATATCGCAGACTGGGATAGTTTGCCGGTCATCCAAGATTCGTCTTGACAAATGTATGCCTCGCCAGAATAAAATACAACTAATTCAATTAGAATTATATTGTAAATTTATTTCAATTTATTTACTTACTTCTAAAGTACACTTTAATGGCAGTATTTCGCTTTTACGCGAACTGGCTTGCCTAAGAAAATTTACTGTATATCCCTTAAATCTGTGTTATTATTGACTCCGATAGGCATTATAATGCTTTGATTTACTCTTTTCTCTGCACTGCATGTGTTCCGCCTTTTTATTCTTTTCACGGCGGGCCGAATCGTTCTATTCTGCTAACGGCTGCGCTTGCTTCTTAGCTACATAGAATAATGTAGGCGGCGCAATTAAATTAAACTACACGCTTTTCAACTGAGCTCCAATAAATTTTTATAACAACAGGAGGCGGTACGATGCAGGAGGAGCCTACATTGAATCATTTTAAATCATTTTAAAGTGTTGATCAATTTTTTTTTTAACTGAATCGTTGACATTACTCTTTGGACAAACATTTTAGTATAACACGGTAGACGTTAAATCAAATAGATTTGATGGTTTTCCAACACGTGAGCATGCAACATACAGATGCCCATGGGAGAAACACGGATTCTCCAAGTCCATCGCGAAAGCCAAACTTATCGGGAATTGTAGCCTTTTGAAAGGTATTTTAGAGGTAATAGGGCGACTTCTCCTTTAAACTTTCCAGTCAATATCGTTGCTTCAAGTACGTTTCCGGTAATACTTCTGATGACTAATCGTGTACCTTTGCATAATTTTGGTGGATTTAAGTTACTCAAAAGAATGACCTATGATCCAATTTTCAGACAGAGCTTGTGTGGCGGTATCCCTGACATATCCAGAGAATTTAAAAATTCAATCGGAAAATTGGCGATCTCATTTTCATCAATAATAGTGTCAATTAAAATTCAGTAGATCGCCTGGCAATAAAATTTGTATTTGACCGTTAATTTCGTCAACATCGACATTTTTTGCTGCTAAAATCGCACGATTACTGAGCCAATTATGATCTAAGTAATTATTAAGAATATCTGGGAATACACTGTCAATAAGTTCGGTTTTTACATATCGAATTTTAATTCGATTTTACATATCTAGTAGTTGATTTGCAAATACTTGTGCCAATGGATCATTATGTAATTGTGTTTCAACGTTTTTCCATAAAAATGATTATTTCAAACATGCGTTGATCTCATCAGCTAAAGTAGAGCGAGGAATGGCAGGTAATATCTGCTGGAAATCACCATATAGTAATAAAACAACACCACCGAAAAGTCGGTTATTTAAATCTTGCATAGTTCTGTGAAATGCCTCAAAAGAATGTTCATGACTCATAGTACACTCATCCCACACAACAATTGAACTTTTTTGCAATACTGTAGCCGTTCCGCTTTGTTTTTAATATTACACATAGCGTTTGGATTGTCTTATGGCAGCTTCAATGCACCATTTAACAAAGTGGCAGCAATGCCCGACGATGCAAACCCAGCTTGTTTTGTATCGACAGTCAACATGTTTCGATCGTAAATATCTTCAATAATTGAATCTAAGTCATTGGCTGGGCGATGAGGCGATAGTGGTTGAGTGAAAAGTTTGAAATCAAAATACACAAATCTTCAAGTAGTACCAATGCTTCATTGTACATCTCCGGCGTGAAATCGTTGTCCGGCCATCGTTCCGCTATTTTTACTCGGTTGAAAATATCTTCTGTCATGTAATTCTTATATTTCTCCCACAATGCCTATTGCTGTGTATATATATTTATATATATACACAAGCTGGTACCCGGCATGTTTCTGCCTCTCCACCTGCCTCTTCTTCTCTCTGTCACTAATTCCCTGCCACTCCTTCCCTGCCACTCCTTCCCTGCCACTCCTTCCCCCTGTCCCTCCTTCCCCTTGCACTTGTACCACCCGTACCACCCATTCCCCTACACATCTTCCCCAGCCACCTTTCACCCCATCGCTTTCCACCCTTTATCCTGCACTCATTCCCCAGCCCCTTCCCATATCTCCCCTTCTTCTTGCCCCTTTATCTTAAGTGGTACCCTTGCGCGTTGCTGCCTTTCACCCTACCTCATCTACCTCTACCCATCCTTCCTAATGCCCCTTACCCTACCTCTCATTTCCTTACCTTTCATCCCCCTTGTTCCTTTCCCTACCACGCCTTCCCTTACCTCCCATTACCCTTACCCTATATCCCTGCCCCTATTCACCATTCCACCTCTTTCTCTTCCGCATCTTTCCTTCCACCTCTTTCTCAACACTCCCCCTTCCCATCGCCTTCCCTTTTAGATCCCATATACAACATTTGATCCCTCTATCTTAAATTTTTTGGGCCAGGAACACCGGCGGGAATACATAGTGAATCAAATTGTGAATCTAAACCATTCACCATAATCCCCATAAACACACACACACAAATTTTCATCAAAATTGGTCCAGCCGTCTAGAAGGAGTTCAGTCACGTACACAAGTACAGAAGATTTTTATATATAAAGATTAGCACAATTATCACAGGATTTTTAAACAATACAAGCAGCGACTTAAATATTTTCCTGGATCTGATAGGAGTACCATCTACCGGGTGTAACTGAAATGAAAATAACGCATTCACAGCTGTGCCATTTGTAAATATACGACAACGCGATCACAGCGCCGCATGCCGAATCCATTGGAAAATAATTTTTATATATATATATACATATTTCCTCAACGCGAAAGAAAGAATAATGAATAGCATTTTGTTAACACAGAAAAAATGATCGGCTTCCGATACACGTGTTTCAGGGTTTGGCAAACCCTTCATCATTCGGATAGGCTGTACATGGCTAATGATTGATTATATTCTGTAACGAAAAATGTAATAAGGCAGGCGATTTTAAAAACATTAAGAAAACACAAGAGAGTTTGACATTCGATGAACTCGTCGCGCAGTCACTGAAAGCCTTGGAAAAGACGGTATACGAAGACCGTACCGCTGTGATAAACAAAATGGACGACATGGTTGTTTCGCTGCAGCGAACTTTGGAAAATCTTCTCGAGCACCCACCCAGAACCGCCCATATTTCCCGGCCCACGCATCGGTGCCGCAATCCAACTGGGTTTGGACTAAGCTGACGACACACTCACAACCGGCGGGTCCATCCGCATTTCACCCGAGCATCCTGCCCCCTTTCGGCGGATCCAGTTCTTGGTCACGATTTTGAAAGAATCCTAGAGAGCGTGGCGAACTATTACCATTGGACGGAGGAGGAAAAGTGCTTGGGAGTGAGCTTAAATTTGCGTAGACGTGCTTTAAGATATTACGGCACGTTGCAGAAAACCCTAACATACGCCGCCCTTCAAAGCGCCATGCGAAGCGTCTTCACGTAAGATTACCAGATCAGCTACCAGCAACTTCGACACTGCACGGAATTAGAGCTCCTGGCTCTTGGTGCATTCCGGAGTATGCCAGAGCACATGTACAATGCCATCATAGTACAGCAGTTTATAGATGGTATGCGGGACACGACAGCACAGGGTTTGGTAATTTCCATTAAGCCCAACAATTTACTAGAGGCCGTCGATATGGCAACCAGAGTACAGGCACAATACCACCGCAGCAATAGCCGACCTGTACTATACACTGAAGTAATGGAACAAGTAAGTCGCCCACAAGGGCAAAGGCGCCGAAGGGGTCGTTCCGTTATGATTTTCGAGACGTCTCTCCGACAAGGCCGGAAAACTAATAGAAGCCAGTCGTCCGGGGCGGGAGCTGGCTAAATTCCGTTTAGCCCCAACATTTCCGGTGAGTTCGTTGAAGAGTAATCCCATC